>PVJS01020008.1:0-33087 GCA_004027185.1 Glis glis | reverse complement strand
AAAAAAAAAAAAAAAAAAAAAAAAAAAGAAAGAAAGAAACCATGACTCCCTAGCACCCGAGTTGACAGCGCACTGCCACCCAGGAAGGTGGAGAAACAGCTCGGGGATGGCATCAGAGGCCCTGGGCTGGACTCCACTCTTGCCATGTCTACATAAATTACTAAATACAAGCTGGGTGTGGTGGTGCGTGCCTGTAATCCCAGTACTTGGGAGGCTGAGACAGGAGGATCCCAAGTTTGAGGCCAGCCTCAGGAACTTAGAGAGACCCTCAGCAACTAAGGGAGACCCTGTTTCAAATAAAAAATAAAATAGGGCTGGGGGTATAGCTCAGAGGTAGAATGCCCCTGGGTTCAATGCCCAGTATCAAACAAAGAAGAAAAAAATGACTAAATACAGCCACAGGCAGGATGCTAATTGTGCAGTAGACCAATGCTCAGGCAGGTTTGGAAGAACTTGGCCCACAGCAGGATTAAAGAGGGCTCTCACCATCCCCTCAGACTACCACAAACAAGAAGCAGGCCCGGCAGCTTTGCGTTCAGACAACACAGCCCACCTGAAAGACTGTTTCAACAAACTCTCATGGAAGTCTACCAGGCACATGGTGCAGGGCCGTGAAGACGAGGCCCTCCAGGCTTCCTCTCTGATGGACAGAGGCACAGACAAGCCACCAGGACCCAGAGTCCATCCTCCTCGTCACAGGCAGCTGGGCCAAGAATCTTCCACAAAGGCTAAACATATATCAACATTGAAAATGAGCCAGGCGTGGTGGCGCACGCTTGTAATCCCAGTACTTTGGGAGGCAGAGACCGGAGGATCCGGGTTCGCGGCCAGCCTCAGCTCTCTCGCTCTCTCTCTCTCTCTCTCTCTCTCTCTCTTTTTCCTTAGTGAGGCCCTCTGCAACTTTGTGAGACCCGGTTTCAAAATAAAGTATAAAAAATAGGGCCGGGGGCGTAGCGCGGAGGTAGAACGCCCCTGCGTTCAATCCCCGGTACCACAAAAAAAAAAAAAAAAGAAAATGATCTGTGCCTGCCAGTTGGGGTGTTTTCAGCTACAAATAACAGCAAACCTGGCTCAAGAGGAACCAGTCGCCACCTGTCCCAGGGCAGGGTGGTGCCAGGGCTGATGACTTCAAAGCCTCAAGGTCGACACCAAGGGCAAGGCTCCTTCCTCTCGGTCTCAACTTCAGCCGTTCTCATGGCCCCGAGACGGCCACCGCTACTCTAGACATCACGTACAGACACAGTGTTGCCTGGTGGAGATTTGACTCCTCAGAAGAGCAAAGAAACCCCAAGACGCCTCAGCGCAGTCCTCCTCATGGGGCGTCACAGCATCCAGTCGTAAGGTTGCCCACAACCACTCTTTGGGGAAGGGCATGAGCCTCAAGCATACTTTGAGCCCTGCTGGCAAGGACAGAGGGGCGAGGACAGAGGCCATGGGGGGAACATACAGTAGGGTTCCCCAAGGCACAGGGAGAACAGCTCATCTGAAAGGTACGTCTAGAAAGATGCCTAGAAAGGCCTCTGATACAGGGATACTCTTCTATGTGGGTTTTCTTGAGGGGTGGGGCAGAAGGAGAAATTTGCCTGAAAGGAAAGCAATGATCAAATGTCCACGCTGGGACACGTGCTCAACTGAGTTTGATTCAGGGGAGCCCAGTGCAGCCCGGCCAAGTGGACAGGCCCACTCCTGGCTCACCTACCCTGGGCTTACCCCACGTTTCCTCCTTCTCTGTCCACAAGGAGCCTCACAACAACTGCTCTGGGGAGCAGGACAGGTCTCACGCCCGATTCGCTGATGGGGGACTGAAGTTGAACACTCCCTCCAGACCTCCCCTCTGGGTGTTCTCACCGGCCCACCTGCCCAACAGCCAGCTCAGGGCACAGGGCCAGCCAGCGAGGAAGGAGCTGCTCTGTGCCCCGATCACTCCGCAGAGGCAGGTGATAAGAGCAGGTGCTACAACCGCAGGGCAACAGACAGAACGTCTGGCCATGCTGTTACCTGTGCTACCTTTGTGGGAGTCTATCTCCTTCTCAGCCACGCCCTGGCAGGGAAGTAGAGGCAGGCCCGTGTCCGCAGCCTTGGCTGTGTGGGCTGTACATGTGGTGTGGGTTCCATTACTGAGCCCTGGATGGACCCTGACTGCCAGAATTCTCCAGGGCAGGAAAGCCGGGCCCATGCGGAGTGATGCCCCACGCTGGTGGCTCTCCCTGGACCTACTGTCCAACATCAACCAAGGCTGTGCAGAGTTGAGGATTCAAACAAAACACACGTGTGTACACACACGTACGCACATACGCGCACTATACCTCGGGCTCCATGCACACTGGGAGAATCCTGTCCTGGGCAACAGGACATCTGGGTTTTGTCTGGGTCCTGTACTAATTCACCCTGTGAACTTGGGCCACTCGAATGACTTCTTTGGATCTCTGTTCCACCTCCTCTAAATAAGAGAGTTGAGCCTGGTGCTAGCCGATTAGCACCTCAGTTTTGATCATTAGAGTTCTTTCCAGAAGACTTGGTTGTTCCCAAAAATTCTATCAGCAGACAACAGTTAAATGATAAGAGCAAAACAGCACCAGGGGCCTTAATAAATCTCTCCGCATACAACTCCCAATGGGGTCAGATAATCCCTGAGAACTTCTACAGCAGCAAGAGGAAAGGAGATTTCTGGAATTCTCCAGATGGTGGCTTGGCCGACTGTGTTCCAGGGAGGACCACCAAAAGCCACAACCCATCACTGCTCAGCTTCTGCTCAGGGTTGTCCTACGAGTCCCTGAGTGCTCACTTCACTGAAACCTCAATTCCCTGAAGCATGCGGAGAAGAGCAATAAAATGAACCAATAAAACCAAAACTACCGGCAACTCTTTTTTAACTTAGTAAGCTAAGTCAATCACTTCTTTCTCTCCTTTGAAAACTATAAAGTACTCCTCGGTTACACAAATATTTTTGTTGCTGAGTCTGCAGAATCCACTCTATCCACCAGCTGCCCAGCACGCTCGCTTTCAGGGGCTGGCTGGGGCTTCCAGGCTCGCCCTGTGTTGGTTCAAGTTTTCTCCAAAGGCTAATGTTGCAGCAACTGGCTGCGACTCAACTGAGTGATTCAACGTGCCTTCTGGAAACAGTTATGCTAACCTTTCATTTTCTTTAAGAAATACGCCATGGAGGAAATAGCACGTCCCCTGTCCCGGCAAAGAGCCATGCCATGGAGCCTGCGTGCCTCCACGAGAAAATGGATTAGGCGTGGAAGAGTCGTTGGGGAGATGTTAGCATCTAAGCACTTGCTGAAGGGGTGGGAGTGCTCCAACCTGGGAACGGAAGGACAAGAGCACGTGAGTAGGTGCACGTGAGGAGCCATGGACTGTGGGCTAGAGGAGCCAAGAGCTGCTGAGACCAGTTACAGCATTTGCAGGGTCCAGTGCGAAATAAAACACAGGTCTCTTGTTCATATGGTGGGTTAAAGTGGTACTAAAGGTACAAAAATATAAAGCTGTGCCCCTTTTTCCGTATTCTCTCTCTTCGGCTTTTTTCTTTTTTTTTGTACTAGGAATTGAACCCAGGGATGCTCTACCTCTAAGCTATTTCCCCGCCACCATCTTCCCACTCCCCAACTGACATGTCGGGGATGTCAGGGATGGAGCAGAAGAGATGGAGGAGGATGGAGGAAGTGAGGGAGGTGGAGGGAGAGAGGAGAGCGAGAGCAGAGGGTGGCTGTACAAAAACAGAAAGAGCATCCAGATGAAAAAATGAAATCACCTTCCTCCTCACTGTTTACGAACACCACCATAATATTTAGTCTCCTTGAAGATATAGCAAGAAATGTTTGCCATTTCAAATATCCTCTTACTCTTGTTTAAACCACAAAATGTCAACAGTTCTATACGGAAGCCCAGCAGCCAGTGGCTATATATATTTTGTGGCATCCAGAGGAGGAAAAACATTGTCTTGGTGAAGTCTGATTTTTGTCTTCTCCATAGATCACCCCTTTTATCCACTGTCCTCAGCACAGCTGAGGATGCTACAGCAGTGTCTGGCCACGACAGATGCTCAATAAATATTTATAAAAATCAATGAATGACTAAGTGACTAAATGAAAGAATGAGCACACCGGATCTCAAAAGAGCCACTGGAATCTTAAAAGTGGGCAACCCTTGGGTGAGCCGAGGCTGGCATTTCAGTCAGGGAAACAGAATGACGTGGCTGGTTTGCAGCTGTCTGTGAGGTGGCAGGCGGGGGCTCAGCTCCCCACCAGCATAAGTGGTGCAGTAGGGCTGCTCCTATCCCGTTGGCTGAGCTCAGCACCCAGCACGCAGCCGCCTCTCAGCGTCCGCTGAACCACAGTGGGGGCGCTCTGGATCCTCATGACTCGTGACGGCTTCAGAGCTCTGTGGGCCCACACGCAGGAAGTTGCTCAGGACACCAGCATTCTTTTTCAATTTATTTTTAAATATTTTAAAGATGTATAAATAAAACTAATTTGACAAATGTCATGGTCAATGACAAGGGGGATGTTGCAAGTTCATTAAACATATATTCATGACATAAAATAGGGACATAGGGAGGGCCAATGATTTCTGTGAGCTGCCTCGTAGTTAAGACAAAGAGGGAAATAGCATGAGTCACACGCTCCTGATACCAAATTCCAGTGCCTAGCCAGGCGTGGTGGCACACGCCTGTAATCTTAGTACTTGGGAGGCTGAGACAGGAAGATCACAGGTTTGCAACCAGCCTCAGCAACTTAGCAAGGCCCTGACATGAACGTAGTGAGACCCTGTTTCAAAATAAAAAATAAAATAGGGCTGGGGACATAGCTCAGAGGTAGAATGCCCCTGGGTCCAACCCATAGTAACTAACACATACACACACGCACACACACACACACACACACACACACGTTCCAGTGCCTTAACAGAAGAGACTTGTTCATTTTTGCACATTTGTTAGAATAATCAGTCCTTATTCACCAGAAGGTCTTATCTCTCCCTTGCCATAGAAAGAGTCTAGATGGTTTTAGGAAAATAGTTATGGGGAACTGAATCCTCCTGCTGTGAATGAGGGGTAGCCAGGTCATTATGAATCCTTTGTGTTGTCAAACGCTTGAGTAAGACCTTGCAGCTCTCCAGAGTATGAGCAGGAACCTCAGAGAACCAAGGCCAATAAGAAATGTAGACAATATGCAGAGAAACCAGCTAACTAGAAAAGTTAGCTTGTGTTCTGGAAAGTTCTAACAAACTCATTGGAAAATAACAGTTTGTACTTAGTCCAAGACCCAGGTCCTCCAGGCTGGGCAGAAGAGGAGAATTGAGCAACTCTACCCACAATGCTCATTCCCACTGTCCCTGTGGCTGGCTCTGTCTGTCTTCTCACATCTCCACGTGGACGTCCCCTCCTCAGATCATCTCCCCTGCTATACCACATTCCGAGGCCTTCCCTGCCCGAGGCCTCCACCCTTTCTCTGTCTCCTTCATTTCACTAGTTGCCCTATTTACCCCACTTCCCGTTTCCCACACTAGATCAGCAGGGCTTTCTCCCACTGATGCTTCATCCTCAGCACACACTAGAGCACTTGGCCAAGATAGATAGATGCTCAATAAACATTTATAACACCAGCAAATGAGTACTTAGGAGGCTAAGACAGGAGGATTGCAGGGTAGAGGCCTGTGTGTGATAATCCTGTTTCACAATAAAAAATAAAAAGGAGCTGGGCGTGGTGGCGCATGCTTGTAATCCCAGTACTTGGGAGGCAGAGACCGGAGGATCCGGGCTCGCGGCCAGCCTCAGCTACTTAGTGAGGCCCTCCACAACTTCGTGAGACCCGGTTTCAAAATAAAGTATAAAAAATAGGGCCGGGAGTGTAGCTCGGAGGTAGAATGCCCCTGGGTTCAATCCCCAGTACCACAAAAAATAAATAAATAAAATAAAATAAAATAAAAAGGGCTGGGAGTGTAGCTCAGAGGTAGAATACCCCTGGGTTCAATCCCCAGTACCATTAAAAAAAAAAAATCAAATGAATTAGGAATAATAGACCTTAAAAGATCCAGTAAGATCTTAAAGTTGGATAATCTGTAAAACATCATGGAATTCCAGTAAACTCCTTCCTACCAATAACACGAAGCAATGGGCAAACATAGGCCTCTCTCTGCTTAAATCGGGGAAGACAGAAGCTCACTCTTCAGCAAAGAGGCACAATGGCTCCCAAGAGCAGAGCACACAGCTTGCCGTCCCTGTCCCCTGGTCACCTAGCGTTTCACCTCACCTGGTTCTCATGAGCACGTGCCTCCCAGCCGCTTTCAACTCCTCCAGGACAAGGTCATTGTCTACCCCCAGGGTCGGTGACCCTTTGTTGTGAGGTGCCAGAAAGCAAACATTTTCGGAATCATGAGCCCTTTGGTCTCCATCCCAACTACTAGACTCTGATGGCTCAGGACAATAACAGCCACCGGCTCCATATGAATGAATGAGCATGACTGTGTTCCAATAAAACTTTATGAATAAAAACAGAGAGGGGGCCAGCCTTGGATTACAGGCCATCTTTGGCCAATCCTGGACTTGAACATGCTGTCACACACTCACTACACTGTCAAACAGAACCAATTAGTCCCCCCTAGTGAAGCGGACAGGCGACATTCCCAATGAGGTACCTATGGACTCAGTCCCCATAACCTGGGAACTGTTCTGTCAGAGCCATGAATAATAAATAGTCCTCGTCCAATTCCCTGAAAAGAGGAGCAATATGAAACAAGCATGGCCATATTAAGAGAAAAGCAGCCCAAGAATTCCCTTAATGATCAGCGGAGCTCTTGAGATGGGGCCAGAGAACACACAGGGCTTCGGTTCAGAGTTTGGGGAACTAACATGTTTTCCCATGCCAAAAGGAGCCGCAATCAGAACAAGAAGGAGCCACGTCCCCGTCGGCCTCTGGACAGAAGCTGACATGGCGAAGCCTGAGGCGCCTTCCACTTCACTGTCTGGGTTTTCACTCCCTCATGAAATATTCATCCCCGCCTCCCTAAAAATGGCAAAAATCAATTCGGTAATAAGCGCCTCAGAACGTCAAGAACGTCTGTGGCGTCCACAGCAAAGGCAACGGGAGCCCTCTGAACTCCGGGAGAGAAAGACGACCTTAAAAAGAGCAGCGCAGAGGGAGCGGGGAGAAGAATCCACCATGGAAAATCACAGAAGGGAAGCAGGGCAACCGCACAGCCTGCGCGTTCCCGGCTGCTCCCCACGCACCAGCGACGCGCTCGGGAAGACGCGCGGACCTCTGCTATCCGGACAAGCTGGGGTCTTAGCCAGCATCTTCTGACAAGCAGGTTGCCTGGGGAGAACCCGCGTGAGTCACACCGAGCACGCCACCCCCTCCTTGGCTGTCGTCTTGTCCCCAGAGGCTGCCCGGACCCTCCTTGCCTGGATAACTTGAGGCAGATTCACCACACAAAGGGCCAAGTTCTGAGAGCTGGGCCTGCAGGGGCGTGGACGCCAAAGGCCCAGTGTCCTCACCCCCCGAGTGACCCTGCTCGGAACATCATGATCGAGTGTCGACCTTCCTGCCCTGTCAGCAAGCTCTCAGTAAGAGGACCCTCTGCAAACAAGGCGGCCCCGGCACTCAGAGCTGAACTGCGGCCACTTCAAACAGGCCTGCGGGCGCCACCAGGCCCGAAGGTGGCCAGGGACAGCCCCAGCCTGAGCGGAGGAAGAAAACCACCTCACAAGCCTCGAAAGGCTCTTTCCAAATATTTACCTGGTGGTTGGCGTCAGGGAAAAGCACCCGCAGAAAACCACACTGCCTCATCAGCGCTCCGAGTCCCCCACGACCACAGACCAACTAGAGCCCAGCCCAGCAACGTGGCCGCCCGAACTCCAGGAGCGGTGGGCCTGGCTAGCCTTGGGCAGAGGGTTCCGAGACTCACACTCAGGACACTGGTGTTGAACACCTGCCACCTGACGGGCGAATGAGATTCACGTGTCCCTCCAGCACAAGCAGCAGAGATAACATTGAATCCAAAGTAAAGGAAGCCGGTTGTGGTGGTGCACGCCTGTAATCCCAGTACTTGGGAGGCTGAGACAGAAGGATCACAGGTTTGAGGCCAGCCTCAGCAACTTAGAAAGACTCTGTTTCAAAATAAAAAAATAAAATTAGGCTGGGGGTGTAGCTCAGAGGTAGAATGCCCCTGGGTTAAATCCTCAATACTGCTGCTGCTGCTGCTGCTGCTGCTACTACTACTACTACTACTACTAATAATAATAATAATAATAATAAATAAATGAAGCCCAGTGAGGTGGCACAGGCCTACTACTGCTACTACTACTACTAATAATAATAATAATACTAATAATAATGATAATAAATAAATGAAGCCAGGTGAGGCGGCACAGGCCTACACTCCCAGCTCCTCCAGGAGGATGGCTCAAGTCCAGGAATTTGAGGCCAGCCTGAACAACAGAGTGAGACCCTTTTTCCAAATAAATAAATAAATAAAACAATTATAAGTTGTGGTAAAGAGATGAGGAAGGGAAGGAAAAGAAAAGAAACACTGGGATAAGATGGGGATCATTCCTTGTTCCCACAGGAAGGGGCAGGGTTGAGGCTGCTGGGGCAGGGGAGGGAAGGGATAGGGAAGGGATGTCCCTGGGGTCTCAGGCAGGATTTGATCAGACCAGAAGGACGGAGAGGTCAGACATGCAAGCAGTTGGAGGGAGACACACCAGAGGATGGGGATGCCCAAGGTCCCAGGGGAAGTGAGCAGGGGACAGCTGAACAGAGGGGGCGAGGTAGGAATCAGTTAGGGTGGCTCAGGTAAGCAATTAGCATCTCTATGTAAGAATAGTGCAAAATCCATAAAGCTTTTACATAGGATGGGCAGGACACCAACTGAAAGAATCAGCACAGCTGGAAAAACAGCTGTAACAAAAGTTAACTTTCCCCTCTTCTCTTCAGTACCTCCCCAGGATTTCTGCCCTGTGCTCTGGCCTCAAGAAACCAAAGAGCTCACTTTCCACCCTTCTCTCCAGCCCACCACCCCACGGCTCAGTCTCTCTCTAAACTGCATGGACAAAACGCTGCCATGGGATGAAAGTTAAAAATATTCTGCACACATGGCCAGGGGCTCATGTTAAACCCATTTGGAAACAGTTTGCATCCAAGGCTGAACTAGTTTGCCCTCCAAGCTGCTTTCTATTAAAATGTTTACATGCATGCTGTCCCTACATCCTGGCCTGTACTCCCCCTCCAGGTTGAGGGCTGCACAGCTGTCAAGGGCACCAAGGAAAGGGGACTTTCAATCCAAGGACAGCAGCATAGAAAGAGATGCCTGGCCAGGTTGGGGGATGGGCCTGCAGGGGACACCCTCTCTCCTCCAGCACGGGGGGGGGGGGGGCAGCCTGGCCTGCTGCTCCCAAAAGCTCTCTGGGGTCTCAAAATGCAGAGCCGGGTATGGTAGCACATGCCTGTAATCTCAGTACTCGGAAGGCTGAGTACTCGATCCCAGGTTCAAGGCCAGCCTCAGCAACTTAGTGAGGTCCCTCAGCAACTTAGTGAGACCCTGTTTCAAAAATTTTTAAAAATTATAAAATAGGGCTAGGGGTATGGCTCAGAGGTCGAATGCCTCTGGATTCAACTTTCAATATGGGGGAAAAAATGCAGCAGGCAAAGTCAGAGTCTGCTCTGCTGAGGGAAGCAAAAAAAAGAGTTCCTTGGTCACGAGCCCAGAAACATCTCTGGCCACTGCAAGCCAAGCAACATTGAGCCCCTGGAGATATGAGGAGTGCTCCAAGAATGGGAGGGAGTGCGGACACAGTGGCTGAGAAGTGCAGAGCTCAGACAGCAGCCAGGTCTGTGCAGCGGCCTCACCCTCGTCCATCCTGTGGGCAGCACCCAGCTGCAGTTTGCAGTTCCCAGAGGAACCTCTGCTTGCTCTAACTGGGTCGTGTCCACACCTTGGCCATGGGTGGGGGGCAGGGAGGCAGGGTACCACGATGAGTGGTCCCACCCAGGCTGTCCAATGAGGGAGAAGCAGATGCCGGAAGGAAATCCTGGGTCCCAGAAGAAGGGGGAGGTGGATATCAAGGGGATGATGACCACAGATGTCCACAGTACCCTCCATCTCATTAAAAGTGTCAAGAATGTCACATTAAGGAAGGATGTTGGCAGTGTGGGTCATAGAGAACCCTCCAGGTAAACTCATGTTGCTGAGGGGGTCTGGGCCTGGCTGTGAGCCACCGCGTTAGTCACTGAGCCTGTGGACATTTGGATGGCCATACTGTCTTCATCGGGCTATTCTTAGATGACCCTAGGGAGGCTGGGCCATAGTCTCACATGACCACTGGGAACAATTTTCCTTCCTGGGGCGCAATTTTGTGGCCTGGTCTGCCGTCTCTGAGTTTCCCTGATCTGTTTCTGTTACTGTTTTTGTTGTCCCTAAGATGATACCAAGCCAGGCAAGCTCACGCCCATCTGCTGCCTCCCACACGTTTACGATACCATGTGCCAACGGGCCAGTGTGTGCTGGGATTCACTGGCCCAGATGACTGGCTTCTTCCAAACTGAGTCTCATCACAAGCCAGACTCCCCTACGTAACTCTTGTCAAAACAAGGGGACAAAAGAGAAAAAGCTGGAAGAGATTTTTTTTTCTCTCCCAACTTCCAACTATCAGCAAAAAAGAAGAGAAAAAAAAGCCGTTTAGTCAGTGGAAACCAGGCTTTTGTGTGGGTGTGTGCAAATAAATACTCTTTCGTTTCCGATTCCATTTTGCAAAGCCACATCAGTTCCATGTAAAAATTTTCAAGCACCGTTTTTGGGGGGACTTGCAACACACACCAAACAGCGTGACTCCAGGGACGGCAAGAGCCACGTCCAAACCCTCTGCACAGCTCCTCTATGGACATCTTCCTCTTTCTGCCCGCACATGCCGGGGATCACACGAAGCTCCGGCCTCCAGTTTGGCTCAAAATCTGAGGAGCTCCCCAGCCAGCAGCAGTCGCACGGTATGAGCCCACGCATTCCAAACACGAAATCGCTCTGTGGGACAGTGCACACACCATGCAAGCCGGCACCAGCCTCAGCCCCCAGGCTGGCTGCCTTCCAAGGGCCCGGTGGAGTGCTAAGTCCCGCATGTGGCCACAGCCTGTGCTATTCTGGCCGGCCTCCTTCCGGTGAGACTACCACGTCCCGCACACCTTTCTAGCAGTGTTCTAAACAGGAATGCGCCAGCCCTCCCGTGGGCTATTTAAGGTCCAGCTGTCCCATCACACACAAAGACCAGGCTCCATCCCCGCAGCTAAGGGCATGAGCTTGGGTACTTGGGGAGGCTGGGGTAATTAGATGCAGCTGGGTGGCCTCAGACAAGTCACTTATATTCTCTGAGCCCTATTTCTTCCTCTCTAAAATGAGGATAATATGGCTATCTCGTAGACATGTTAAAGATGAAGGCAGAGCCCAGCCCAACTGTCTTGTGACCGATAAACACATTTGAAAAATGAGCTGTCGCTAGAAATTCCACAGTAACCTAACAGAAATAACACACAATTGTGACCTTACTCAAGGCCAGTTGCCACATGGGCACAGAGGCTGCATCTACCCTGAGCCTCTCTGGCCCATGCCTGGCTACACAGCTTCAGAGAGGGTAGAGAACATGCAGGGAAGGGGGGTGGCATGAATGTTTTAGCAGGTGGTTTTCTGCAAGGCTGGCTGTGAAGGAGCCTGGGATGGAGCTGCAGCCTGGTTAAAAAAATAAACTAATAAAAGATCCAGAATCCAGAATCCTACTGCGCAAACAGTACACAGAGCAGTTTCCACTGAACAGCCTGTCAAATGTCACACCTGTCTGACTTCATAGCTGACACCCCGGTGAAGGGAACAAGCAGAGAGCTAGACAAGATCCCCCCGCCCCGCGCCTGGACTCTCAGTCTAGAGTCTCTTCCTGGACCAGCAACAGGATTTCAGCTGACCCTTATTTTTCCTTCCATCTGAAATCTAGAAAATTGTATTCAAAAAGAAAGCTCTTTTTTTTTTTTTTTTTGCTGGGAATCAAAGCCAGGCAAGCGATCTACCACTGAGCCACACCCCCCAACACTGAAAGCATTTTCAAATACGACATTTCTGAGCCAGGCATGGTGGCACATGACTGTAATCCCAGTACTTGGGAGGCTGAAACAGGAGGATTCCAGGTTCAAGACCAGCCTTAGCAACTTAGCAAGATTCTCAGCAACCTAGCAAGACCCTGTTTCAAAGCAAAAAATAAAAAAGGAGCCAGGCGTGGTGGCGCACGCTTGTAATCCCAGTACTTGGGTGGCTGAAATAGGAGGATTGCAGGTTCAAGGACAGCCTCAGCAAGTAGTGAGACTCATCAACCTAGTGAGATCCTGTTTCAAAATAAAAATAAAAAATAGAAGCCGGGCGTGGTGGGGCACGCTTGTAATCCCAGTAATTGGGAGGCTGAGACAGAAGGATCACAGGTTCACAGCCAGCCTCAGCTACTTAGTGAGGCCCTCTGCAACTTAGCGAGACACTGTTTCAAAATAAAGGAATAAAATTGGGCTGGGGGTGTAGCTCGGAGGTAGAATGTTCCTGGGTTCAATCCCTGGTACCACAAAAAGAATTTTTAATAAAAATAAAAATAATAAAAATTAAAAAGGTCTAGGGGTATAGCTCAGAGATAGAATTCCCCTAGGTTCAATCCCCAGTGCCTCCAAAAAACAAACAAACAAACAAACAAACAAACAAATGTGTATGTATATATATATATATATATATATACACGCGCACACACACACACACACACACACACACACACACACATATATATATAAATTTGGGCAAATATTGCAGTCTACCACCCTTTGGCAAATGAGCCACATAAATATTAGCATATTAAAGGCTCTAAGAAGTTCCATAAAGAAGAAATCTATTAGCTTTGTTTCAATTCAAGGTTTCCAAAACTTTATTTTCAGTACTGGGGATGGATGGAACCCTGGGCCTTGAGTATGCTAGGCAAGCGCTCTACCATGAAGTTACAGCCCCAGCCACCAAAACTTTTTGAGTTGGAAGATTGTTTGGAAACACATTTAGCAGCCCTGCCAAGCCCCCAATTTGGGAGTTCTGGTTTTGTTTTCAAAGCAGCTGTATACATGTCAAAGATAGCTCATTCTAAAGCCCAGCGCATGCTATATACATTGTGAACCCACAAGATACCTGTGGATTTATAACGATGCCTCAGGATCAGGAATCGGAGGGAAACTCAAGTGTTACCACTTACCTGCTCATTTCTCTATATTTTATAAACATTTACAATGCTATTTTGAAACTCTCTGATCTGACAGCCAGCTTCTTCCAGAAGCTTCCCTGAGCCCTTTCCCCTCCCTCGCTCCAGGCCACACTCACTCCTCAGGGCCCCCTTTGGTGCCTGGGCCAGCTTCAGTGCTGTCCCTGAGAATCCCAGGAGACAAGAGCTGCAGCGTCTTTGCCATGTCTGGGTTGGCCGCAACTCCAGCCAGGACATCTGAGAACTCGGCTCTGCAGAAGGGAACACGCTCGATGGCTCGGGAGCAGCTCACCTGGTGGTCGATCTTGATAAGGGCGATGTCTGCCTTTTCATCCACATCTTTGATTTTGGCTTCATAGATGGCTCCGTTCTTCAGCTCAACTTTGACCCGGTGCTTGTTGGTCACCACGTGGGCATTCGTCACGATCAGTCCATCTTCCGATACGATAAACCCAGACCCGCTAGCCACGGGCACCTCCCTCTTAGAAAAAGGAAGCCTGGAACACAAGCAGAACCGGTAAGCCCGAGACACCTGAACCGAACCCGCGACTCACTGAGCAATGGGTGCTGCGAAGGCCACACACGTGGAGCAAGGGCTCTACGCACCGGGTTTAACATTCAAAAAACTAAACGTGGTGCCAATTTTTGCAATGCGTCAAAAAAATTCCACTTAGAAAATATTCTTAGGGAATCTCTTCAGAGCCAAAAGTTCTTAAAACAGCCGAAGGGTCAAGAATGTAGAATTTAAATAGTCGAATGGAAAAAATGTCCTAAGGGGGAAACATTTATCATCACGCAGGAATCCATTCAGTGACACTTGGACGCTTTAATGTGTCTCAAAAATAGCTGTGGTGTTTTGCTAAAGGCAGATTTATCGGTGAAAGCCTTAGAAGTTATAGAAAACAGGGAAGGCCCTCCTTACTTGCGGAACAGCTCGATGTGAACAACAGAAGGGGCGATCTTCTCCACCACGTCAGCAATGAAGTTGTATCTATGGCGTAAACTGTTAGGATCTTCCTGCCCTGAGAATAAAAGCAGAGACAAGGCACTTAGGATACCAGGCTTTGTGTCCTGTCACCTGGAGAAACATAGAGGGAGCCACGGTGCATTATAGCACAAATGTACATGGCCATATGCACGCATGCGCACACACAAGTGTGTATACGCATATACACAAACTTACGCAAACACATGCACACACTTCCATACACATATACACTCGCAATGTGCACGTGCACACACGTTTATACACACATACATACACATGTCTCCCTCAATGTGAGGGAAACAGCCATTCCCCAGGATGTAAGCTGAGAGTAACAACTAAGACACTTCGGTCACAGCTGCACATCCACGGGCTCCCCTAGTAGCGCCAAGGCATCTGAAGATCATTCCTCAGTTCCTGCCACAGCTCTGCCACCCGGGACCGCAGTAAGCCCACTCGATGCCACAGGACGCAGGGGCATCCCGGGACCAGCCTGCCTCTCCTGAGCTTCCCCTTTTGGAAGTGAAGGCGTACTTATGAATGCAGAGCCCTCTCTGGCCTGGCTCCCCAGCTCTCAGCTGCGTTATTTCAGGGTTGAAACTCATCTCCTTTTGCATAGCATGATGTTCTGAGGTTCAGAAAAAGACCTGCAATTACTAGGTAAAATTAACTAATTTGACAAATTCCTGATAGCATCATTTGATTGTTTCTGCTTTCAAAACGCTTTCATTTTTAATTTTTTTCTACCTTCTCCTGGAAGAGGAAAATCAGGTATTGTTCCCATGTTAAACATGGGAAAACACACTTAGAGACTTTGAATGGCTTCTCCACAAATATTACATGTTCTATCCCCCGCTCGACTCCAAGGGGTCACCAAATCTGCACCTTTTCCTTTTCAGTACTGGCCCCGTGCGTCTCTGCTACCCTCCTGGGGTTTCCAAGTAATTGTGATTAATTGGTGAGTCTCCCAGAGTACGCCCAACGGGAGACAGAAACGTTCCTTCTGAACACAAAGCCAGGTGACCGTCACCCGGAGACAGCACCTGGGCTGCCTGCGACTGGCTTCCTTAGCAAGGGCCAAGCACAGGCCCAAGCTCAGGGAGACCAGCACCCCAGAGAGAGCTGGTCCATTCCCGAGACTCTCACAAGAACCACAATAAGGATCGTTAATTCACTTCCTCCTTCTGACTTCCCAAATCAGGCGTGGAAGAATTTGCCCACAACAGGGGTGAAGATGAACGTAGGTTTTTCCAGCTCACATGAGGGGCAGGTGCTTTCTCACATGGTCTAGAGAAAGTGGCCACAGGGGCCGTCCATCGAAAAAGCCACAGGGAGGGGCTGGCCTGAGGCCCATCCTCAGTCTGCAGATGTGTCTCCATTTCCCCACAGTGAGCTGCAGAGCCCATCCAGACCGGATGCTCTGTGGCCTAAGCCCGGCCTCTTGCTCTCACCCGACATGAGGATGCATGCAGCAAGACCGGGAACAGAGGGGACCTGGGCATGGGTACAGGGCTTTTCCGATTCTGCAGATGAGTAAACGGAAGAGAGGCCCAGCGGGAGGACAGACAGATGGTGATGAAAAGCCCAAGTGTGGGTCAGGTGAGAAGATGACCTCTGACCTTCATTACCATCCCTTGGTGGACCGGCATCCAAAGGGAAACTAAAGAGAACAGAAACAACCAACCGCAAGGAACATTGGCTAATTGTTCAGAGACGGGCAGAATGCCACCCCAAAGAAGAACCGTTCGGCTCCTCCAACTGCAGCTCCAGAATGAGGGTTAAAAGTGTCTCTAGAAGCAACCTAACCGGGAGTTAGATTCCTGCTCCACTTGAAAGGCCCGTCTACCGGAATACAAGGAGCTGCTGCTGCCTTCTGGTCTCAGAGGCCCCGGCTGGCCCCCTTGGCTCTGATCCAACTGCCGGCCCACTGTCCTCACAGTGGGGTCAGTCCAGGAGGAAACATCCAGGAGGTAAGGCCAGGTTAGCTATCTGAGGGGTGCCAAGGGCTGGAGGCTGCAGTGTCCAGGCCACTCAGCAGGGAAGATGCTGAGCACGGGCTCTGGCCTTAGGAGGATCAGCACGCGGCGCCGGGCATGGTACCCATCAGCTATAGGTACTAGCTATAGTGTGACTTCAGCTACGTCACCAAACTCCTCCAAGCCTAGCCCCTTGTCCTTCAATGCGACCATGGCTGCACCTGCCTGGGTGCTTGCTGGGCTGATTTTATGAGCTACTGCATGGAAGCGCTTGACCAAGCCATGGCATATAATTTAAGAAAAAAAAAAAGCAAACGGAGCTGGCAAAGGTACTTCTCAGCAGGAAGCTCTGGGCAGGCGCAAGCCTATCCTTCCCTGGACAGCAGAGATGGAGAGGGAGGGAGAGGTAAAGGTGCCACCTTGGCAGGTCCTTGGTGGATCCCGGAGCTCCTCCCGACTTTCATCGTGGCCACCCCTGCCGAGACATGATGAAGGGGTAGCCATGAGAAAGGCCAGTTTTTCTGGTCTAACCTGTGCCTCTGTTCCCACAGTCACTATGGATGGGAGCAGAGGGTTGAGTCAGCAGATAATCTAGCCCAGGCTGCAGCCCAGACAAGCTCGCAACTCTGATGGAGCAGCCACCCAGAAGACCAGTCTAGCACCCCTAGGAATGGGACCTTGCACCCTCTCTGCATGGCCCCACAGGCTAGAAGTGATGCACAGAAGGTACCAGGATGGGAGTCCCCTGCAAGATCAAGTCCCCTGCAGGGTCACAGCCTGGCCTTTCTAACTGCTCCATGAGCAGACAGAAGGGAAACCTGGACTTGGCTGCCCTCAGTACGGCTGCATATGAGGCAAGAAAAAGAGCAAAAGACATGGGATTTGGGGAGGAGAACATAAAATTGCCTTTATTTACAGATGATATGAAAATGCTTAGGTATCTACAAATAGGGCACTACAATAAGTGAGTTTATCGATGTTACGGATTAACAGATCAGCTAACTCTATTTGACATACATTATCACATTCAGGAAAATTTGTTGCAGTAAAAATGAAAATCACACTGAAGGAGTATGAATCAAAGGATAGGCTCTTATCTATGCTTCTCTCAAAAGAAGAAACACACAACTGGATGCGCTTTAAACAAGCAAAATGTGTTTCTTTCATCTTTAAGGCCAAAAAAGGAAAAATGTCAGGTAAAGAATAGAACTGAAGCCGGGCGTGGCGGCGCACGCTTGTAATCCCAGTACTTTGGGAGGCAGAGACCAGAGGATCCAGGTTCGCAGCCAGCCTCAGCTCTCTCGCTCTCTCCCTGTCTCTCTCTCTTTCTCTACTTAGTGAGGCCCTCCGCAACTTCGTGAGACCCAGTTTCAAAAATAAAGTCTAAAAAATAGGGCCGGGGGTGTAGTGCGGAGGTACAACGCCCCTGTGATCAATCCCCGGTACCACAAAAAAATTAAAAAAAAAAAAGAATAGAACTGAGATAGTCAAAAGAAGTTTTTATGGTCCTAATGCCAGAACCTCACAGCAAACAAAGAACATTGCATGTTCTCTGGGGAAATATGGTAATATTCAGTATCTGTCAGACACCTTGTAAACTAGCTCTAAGTAGTTCAGTTTCAAAATCGGATGGCACTACATGCCTTCTGATGATGCCACACCTTTGTGAAGTTGGATTTCTGGCAGTTGCTGTGATAAAAAGAACATGTCTCACAAAACTCAGTGTTGAGCTGGAAATGTGGGTGGCAGCGTCTGATCTGATTTCAAGATTTGAAAGATCCTGTGGCACCCAGCAGGTGCACACATCCTATGAGGAGGGAATTGTGGTTATTGAAAAATGAAGATGAAGCTGGGCGTGGTGGCGCACGCTTGTAATCCCAGTACTTTGGGAGGCAGAGAGCGGAGGATCCGGGTTCGGGGCCAGCCTCAGCTCTCTCTCTCTCTCTCTCTCTCTCTCTCTCTCTCTACTTAGTGAGGCCCTCCACAACTTCGTGAGACCCAGTTTCAAAATAAAGTAGAAAAAATAGGGCCGGGGGTGTAGCGCAGAGGTAGAACGCCCCTGGGTTCAATCCCCAGTACCACAAAAAAAAAAAAGAAAAGAAAAATGAAGATGAATGTCATTCTTTCTTTTTTTTTTAATGACTACTATGTTGTAAGAACACAAATTCTTTTTAAGTTGTTTGGACATAACTACTTGATCAATGGAACTCTTGGGTATTCTTTTTGCCTGGGTGCCATGAAAAAAATTACTGTGACACAGGGTGCCATAAACCATGAAGTCTGGGAACCTCCACGTGATGTCTCAGGCTCTCTCCAGTGGCTACGTCTGGTCCCCGGCACAGTGCAATCATTCAGAGCAGAGGTGGATTTACAGAGAAGGTCTACACAGCCTCAGAGCCTCAGCTTAGAGCCCTCCACTTGCCCGCGAGGGGCCCAGCAAGTGTTGCCACCATGTGCTTTTGGAAAACCTGCAGAAGTGAAACGGTTAAGCTGCAGCCAGCTGAGGCCACGGGCTCCCTCCCTCCACCACACAGCAACTCCCTGGCAGAGAGGATGCCACGGGGAAAGTAAAACCGGAGCATCACTTTGTTCTGGTTAAATGATATGTATTCACACGCTCTGGAGTCACTTCTGTGTCTAGCTCCATGACTGTGCCAATCCTGGGACACGGCGTCCAGGGATGCTCCTACTGCCCACCGTGCCAGCCCCCTGCTGCAGGCCACGGGTGGTACAGGGATACAGAGCAAGGATGTGGGTCGAAGGGAAATATGCCAGAGGAAAGACTGAAGTAATCATAATAAAATAGTGAAAATAAGCCAGGCATAGCAGCGAACACCTGTAATCCCAGTACTTGGGAGGCCAAGACAGGAGGACCGCAGGTTCCTGGCCAGCCTCAGCCACTTGGTGAGGCCCTCAGCAACCTAGTGAGATCCAGTTTCAAAATAAAAAATAAAATTGGGCTGGGAATGTAGTTCAGAGGTAGAATGCTCCTGGGTTCAATCCCTAGGATCACCCAAAAAATTAGTAAAAATAATAATAATTTTTTCTCTGTAGTAAATATTACAAAATCACCATCACATGAAAAGGTGATCAAAGAGTCCACAGCCAAAAAATACAGTGGGGCAGGGCAGAGTTTAAAAGTGCAGGTGTAGCCGAGTGTGGTGGCACACACTTTTAATCCCAGTACTTGGGAAGCTGAGACAGGAGGACCACAGGTTCACGGCCAGCCTCAGCTACTTAGTGAGGTCCTCAGCAACTTAGTGAGACTGTTTCAAAATAAAGAACAAAAAATAGGGCTGGGGGTGTAGCTCAGAGATAGAATGCCCCTGGGTTCAATCCCCAGTACCACAAAAAAAAAAGTGCAGGTGTATCTGGCAGTCAATAACTGTATCATATTTTCCTAGATTTCGTGGTGTTTGTGATATCTGTCTGCTTTTTGAAGTTGGTCAATTCTGACAGCTTCACTTTTTAATCTAAATAATCATTCCCTACTTACTGTTGTAGTTGTAATTTTGAGTCCTTTTTTCTTACAGTCTCCTGAATGGTACAAGTCTCAGATCCCATAAAACCTGGGCCTGCCGGGTGGGTGGTCCCTATTCCAGCCCAGGCAGCAAGTCCCATTCCATCTCCCTGCCCTTGGCACATGGCTGGATCTTTGCCTTGGCACATGGCTGGCTGGCAGTGAGGCGCCCCTGGGCCACACCAGCAGGGTGGCTGAGCCACCTCTAGGACAGGCTGCCTGGGCCAGCCAGGGCCTCTGTCACCCACACTCCAGGGCCAGCGTGAAGGGCTCCACTGGAGAGGACCAGGGCAGACCCCAGGCCCTCCCTGGCTGTTCCAAAGACCCCCAGGCCAGCTTCTGCCCGGCACCAGCCTGTAGCTCTCCCAGCCGCGGCCTCCCGTCCTCCCAGCACTGGAATCAGATGCTCTGCTCTGTCCTCAGCGCTGTCCTTTGTCCCTTGTCCTTCTCCCTACAGAGCTGCCTGTCCTCTCCCAACCTGGCACGGCAACTCCAGCTCACAAACTCAGGGGCACCAGGGACGGACGGGAATGCTGAGTGAACTCCAGCCCCACGAGTTCTGGGGTCAGTCAGGCTGTGAAAGGTCACAAGCTCCTGTCCAATGCCACAGTGGCTTCAGAGACAGACTGATCATCAAATCCCCATTCTGTCCCTTATAGCTGGGGCACTTCAGGCAGCAGCTGTCCCTGTCCAAGCCTCAGTCTCCCTTCCTGGAACGTGGAGACAGGTGACATGTGCTGTGCAGTTGGGGTCCTAAGTTTGATAATGTACATAAACCACTAAATCTCAAGTCCAAAGTCTCCGGTTATCATCCCCCAGCTCAGCCCAGCACTGGGTCAGCACATTTAAATACCTCCAAGTGGCTCCTCTCATGCATCAGAAACTGCTAAGAATCTCACTTCTCCCCCAGCCCCCAAAATCCCTTGCATTTGCACCTACTTTCCTTCCTGCCTGGAATACTTTATTCTCCTCCCCTACAGCTAGTCAAATACCACCCAACCTTTAATATTGGCAATAAAATAATACAGCAATAAGAATAATAATGCTTATTTATTGAGCATTACCATGTGCCAAGCACAATGCTAGACACAGACGTGCACGCCTCTAGTTTTTCCCTGCAAGCCTGTAGGGTGGATCTTATGCCTAGTCTACAGAAAGATGGAGAAACAGAGGGTTAGAGAAGGAAAGCACATTGCTCAAAGCATTAGGACTGGTAAGTGGCAGAGGCAGGAGACTAGCCCCATCCATCTGGAGCTCCCTAAGTGGGAACGCTTTCCTCCCCAGCTGTGGCCTCCCTTCCTGGTCCCAGCCCCTGCAGCCCCCTGCAGCCCATACCATTGTGAAGCATGCTTCACACTTCCGGGCCCAAGAAATCAGGGCCAGAACACAGGATTAATGGCCCAAACTTCCCTTCCAGTAAGAACAATCCCACCATCCAGTTTCTTAGTGGAATTGATAACTAGAGCTAATTTGGAAAACAGAACGCAGTGTATTCGAGGGAAAAGTAATGAATCCTTCTTTATTCACAGGGAACAGCATGTTCCCAAAATTCAAATCAGTTGCAAGAACAGATTGATCAAATCCCTGGCATTTTAATGCACTGTCCTATATTGGGGACCAGCTACACAATTTGCAGAGCCCAGAGCAAAATGAAAGTAAAATTGTTCAAAAATTAAGACTCTTAAGACAGTGACAGTAAAGTATTAAGACATATGGCACGCTTCTAAACACGAGGCACTGTATGGCTGTATAGGTCCATGCCCATGTAGAACACTCTGCCTGCGTTTCCAGTTTATTTGATTTAAAACCTCAAATCCAGATGAAGTACTGTAGACAGGCAAATGCTGCTTAGGAGCTGCTGGAGGTACAGCCTTGGCCTCCTGTCCCCCAGGAGCCCACAGGCCGTCTGCAGTGGCTGACACAAACAACACCCACCTGGTGGGAGGCAAGGTGCCCGTCCTCAGCAAGCTGCAATTCAGGGACAGCCAGCCCAAGCAAGCTATACAATCTCAGGCAGGACTATCAGGCTGGGACTCTTCAACTTTTAAATGGGGGCTCAACCAGGTGGCCTCTAAGGTCCTTTTCTGCTCTCCAATCACTTGGGATTTTTCACCTCATTTCAACTTCGAATACCAGCACAGGCATTCATACTTGAAAGACCACAAATGAGAGCACAGGCCAGTCCAACAACTGCCAGGATTTAGGGAAAAGTGAGACATGAAGAAAGAAAGTCAAGCCAGGTGTGGTGGCGCACACTTGTAATCCCAGTACTTGGGAGGCTGAGACCAGAGGATCCTGGTTCGCAGCCAGCCTCAGCTACTTAGTGAGGCTCTCCACAACTTAGTGAGACCCTGTTTCAAAATAAAGAATAAAAAATAGGGCTGGGGGTGTAGCTCAGAGGTAGAATGCCTCTGGGTTCAACCCCAGGACAGCAAAAAGAGGAGGAGGAGGAGGAGGAAGTCAGATAAAATATGGTTGGATCAGGCCAGGGTCTGTTCATTGGGGGGGGGGGAGCTAAGACGCTGGGCAGGTCCACAGGTCTCTCTCCTTCTGCAGCTTGGGCCTGGCCATCACTGACGAAAGCAATAGAAGTTCTTTCAAAGCCAAGAGCACAAAACATATTGTGCAGAGGTTGGGAACGAAGGCCACTGGGAAGCACTTGCCCATTCCCACTTGAAGATGCGGAGAAGCAATTACCCACAGAGTGCCTGTTGGGCCCCCCTGCTGTGGGCTCAAAGTTCTGCCCAGGAGTCTAGGAAAATCTCCCCTGCAAACATGTGCCCTCTCACTGGCAAGGAAAGTGTAAGGAGAGAAGGCAAACACAGCAGACCCCCCAGCGGGGAATGGCCCAGCATATGAAGGGGTAGAACACACTCAGCTGTCATCAGCCAATATCCCAAGAGGTCCAGCCACTGGTGCCCTGGTCTCCAGGTGCCAGCAGCCTCCTGCAGGTCTTAATTGCATTGACATCCCAGAATCTGCTGCCGTGGGGGTGCATGCTGGAGGTGTGGTCCTCTTCATCCTAATACAGTCTGAGAGCCACATTATTTACATTTCTTTGCTATTTGTGTAGATCCCTAGCATGCTAGACAAAAAGTACCTAAAAAAGAAGCTACTAAACAAATCCATGCCCAAATCCAGAGGACCCCAAAAGAAAATGACATTCAAGGGATCCATTTACCAGTGCCCAGCACCTTTATGGGGCCCAGGGAAGGCAGGGGCATTCGGGGTGATCTGAAGCTCAGCCAACTCCCCAGTGCCCCTCCTGCTCCCCAGCACCCCCACAAGAGCAAATAAACCCCCACTGGCACTTCGGACTGGGGAAGGGACGAGTGTGCATTCAGAGAGACCGAGCAGAGGGACGAGTAGGCTGCAGGCCCAGGTCAGCTGACGACACCAAGGGCCCGAACTAGCCAGTGGCTAGGGTGGAAGAGCTGCCCCGGAATCTGGATCTTTATGCCGAGTGCTGGGTCTCCTCCACCTGGGGACTTTTCATGTCAGGATGGAATTCGGGCCCCACTCTGTCAGAGTACAGGCACCTGAGGCCCCAAAAGCACGCCTGTCCCAGGTATGGGTGGCAAGTCAAGACAGGACCCGGAGTGTGTGGTTCACTAACCTGCCGCCTTTAGCTAGGGAGGGGTGTGGGCCGCGTCCAGGGAGGGGAAGGGGAATGAGTCTTTCCTAAGCACAGCTCCCTTTGTGAGGTTTCTTGCTGAACTTGAGGATGACATGAGAAGCTCAGGGGGAGAGCTCAGGGACAGACAGAGGAGCTGTGCGGGACGGAGAGGCTGGGGACAGACAGAGGAGCTGTGCGGGACGGAGGGGCTGGGGACAGACAGAGGAGCTGTGCAGGACGAAGGGGCTGGGGAAAGACAGAGGAGCTGTGCGGGACAGAGCGGGGAGCTGCAGGACTGCACGCTGAATCGCGGCCCTTCCTCCTCTTCCAGTGAACTTGGACTACTTCCTCCTTGAGGACCAGAGGGAACTCCATCTCAACAGGTTCCTAAGGACTAATGAGGCAGAAGCTCAAAGGGGTGGGGCCTCCTGCTGGCAAGACAGTTAGCCTGGGGGAAAGAAGAACAAAAAAGCAAAACCCAGGGAGGGACTGCAGCCCAGATGCCCCACAAGGCTCATCGGGCCCTGTTTTCAGTTTGAGTGGCTGCATTCTGTCTGCCCCGCGCCACTAAATTCCAAGGAAACTTAACAGCAGCAGCCAGAGCGGGGACCAGGGCTGGTCTGCGGCGCGGGGCGAGGCAGCGGAAGCAGAAGGGAGACCTTGCACATTCCAGGCAACCAGACCCCCATTCTAATTGGTGCTGCTGCGGCTGCAAATTCCAGGGCATGGGGCACAGGCACAGAGGGGCCTGGGCAGAGAGGTCTCTCCTCAAAGCCTGCAGAGAAAATGCATGGAAAAGACAGAGGCGTCACTGAGTGGTGGCCAAGGTGGCCAGCTGAGGTCTCAAATAAACTTGAAAAGCCCGCACCTGATCAGGCCTACTGTCTGCAAACAAAGGAGGGACAAAGTAGAAAACACACAGCCCTGAGTGTCCGTGTCTGTAGAAATCCCCACAGCCAATAGCCCTGGGAACTCCTCTTGTTAAAATACAATGGATTCCCTCAGCAACTCCAGGCCCTCTACAACTTACTGAGACACTGTTTCAAAATAAAAAATAAAATAGGGCTGGGGTGTAGCTCAAAGGTAGAATGCCCCTGGGTTCAACCCCCAGTACATTATTATAATAATAATAATGATAATAATAATAATAATACAATGAATTCAGTCAGGCATGGTGGCGTACACTTGTGATCCCAGTGCTTGGGAGGCTAAGACTGGAGGATCACAGGTTCGAAGCCAGCCTCAGTAACTCAGCGAGGCCCTCAGTAACTTAGATCCTGTTCCAAAATAAAAATAAAATAAAATAGGGCTGGGGGTGTAGCTCAGAGGTAGAACATCCCTGGGTTCAATCCCCAGTACAAAAAAAAAAATTCACAAGTAGTAACAGATATTTTATTTCTAAGATTAAAACCCGAATGATGAAGACAGGCTTCTGCATAGAAATAAAGAAAATGCAGAGGGTTTTGTGTGACCGCCTTCATTCCCTTTAATGAATAAAGGAAAAAGAGGTGGTGGAGCCCGGAGCCTGGCCTCAATTTCAGCCCACACTGGCACTTCCAAGTGTTGGCAGCCCCTCTCTTTCCGGTACAGTCTCCCAGACGGCTCCAAGTGGGAAAAGCTCCCCCGACGCCAGACCTCAGGCTGCGGTGCCCGGGGGTGGCGCTCTGAGCAGGAACTGTTTACAGGGCTGGGCCACAGCTGCAGCGGCTGGTGCCCGGAAAAGACTCATGGCAGGTGAAGGAGAGGAGATAGATGACCCAAACAAGTCTAAGATGGTCTCCCTCCACCAGGCCGCAGCAGGACCCAGTTTTCGGGGCGCCGGGCCAGCTGGCCACGAGCCCCTTCACTGTGCTCTGACTCACAAGCTCAGCCTAGTTCTGTAGCTTTGGCTTTCCTGGGAAAAGGTGCCTTTTCCAGAACAGTGTGTCTATGTTTAAAGGGGCCTGTCATTGAAAAATGACTTTCAGTTCAATGGCAAGAAAAAAAAAATGATAGTAGTCCCAGCCCACGTGCCCATGGTGAGCGCTCAGGTTTGGTCCGTTTCCTTACATTTGTCTTTTCTGGCCTATTTCATGTATTAGAAGATAATGTCCAATCGACGCCACGGCACATTTTTTTGGTTTCAGAACTCTCTGGATGCCCAACATGATGTGTCTATTATTATCTTTGGGGAAACAGCTGACTGCTCAGTCCACAGCACCATCCATGTCCTCTGATAAGCGTCTGGCTCCGGTCCCAACCTTCACAGATTTCTCCACTGCATTCTCTTCCTGCCGAGACTCCTCCGGTTGTTATGTCTAGGGCCGTCAGGGCGGCACGGCCTCAGCCCTGTAGCCTCTGGGAGGCAGAGATGGAGGAGGCTGCCCCACTGGGGGCAGAGGGAGGGCCAGGGCTGGACCCCCGGAGGGAGGGGAGGGAGAAGAGGCCAGAACAATGCCCAATCCCCTTGTGCTCCTGAGCTGCTGTCCAGGAGAGAGGGGGAGGACGATGAGGGGAACTTGCAAACCTCAACCATGTGGGCCTAAGAGCCAACACAAGCCACTTCCCCTTCCTGGGCCTCAGTGGCCTCATGCATCAGATGAGGGTGGAGGCTAGACCATTTCCTTTCCAGAAGAAGTATATGAGCTAATAAATCTGAAAGTGCATTCCCTGTTGCTCCCCTCTCCGTGCGCAAGAACACTCTGGTTTTTAATGCTGGCTCGGCAGCGTGCTCCAGTTTCCCCGACAGAAGCAGCCAGTCCTGCCTCAGCACTTTAGGCTTTCAAAGTGACTTGTAGGGCTGGTATTAGGATTCCACCGCAGGGAGAGACGTGCTTCTCCTATAACCGCACCATGGAATATTTTTTTCGGTCATAAAATAGATTGAAGTCCTGACACAGGCTACCACATGGATGAACTTTGAAAACATGACACTTTAAGTGACCAAAGCCAGTCACAAAACACCACATACTGGAGGATGTCGATTATAGGGAAATTTCTAGAAAAGGCAAATTCAGAGACAAAAAGTAGATGAGTAGTTGGCTAGGGCCAGGCAGAGGGGAAGTATAGGATGGTACTAACAGGGTTTGTATGAGTTATATACTAACAGATAAGTATGGGTTTGCTAACAGATACTGGGTTTCTTTTTGGGGTGATGAGAATGTTCTGGAATTAGTGGTGATAAGTGCATATCTCTGTAAACACAAAGAAACACTTAAAAAGAGTAAATTTTAGCCAGGTGTGGTGGTGCACGGTTGTAATCCCAGTACTTGGGAGGCTGAGACAGGAGGATCACAGCTTTCAGGCCAGCCTCAGCAACTTAGCAAGAGCCTCTTTCAAAAAATTAAAAATGGCTGGGGATGTAGCTCAGAGATAGAATGCCCCTGTGTTTAATCCTCAGTACAAATAATAATAATAATGATGATGATGATGAAAAAGAATGTCCTTTTTTACTTTATTATAACCACTAGAAATTGAATTTTATATGTGTGGCTCATGTTATACTTCTATGTGTACAAAACATTTGAATAAACACATTCTTCACTTTTCAAAACAGTCTGGCCTCCTCCTGCATTCTGGACAGAGCTGGCATCCGGGAGGTTTCGTGCAGAGCAAGCCCTGAGCTGGGCATTCAGGGCTCTCTGTCCTGTCCTGGCTGGTGACCTTGGGCCTTCATGTCCCCCCACTCATCCTAGGTCCTCATCCAAAACACAAGTGTTGAACCTGACAGCCACAGGACCCCTTCCAGGCCAGACAGTCTGTGATCGCAGCTCACCACATCCCCAGGCAAAGCCAAATATCCAAAGTGTTCATACCACCCCAAACACTGCTTACCCTTCCAAGTGACAAACCTGAGAATAAAAGTTTTATTCTCAATAATAAATAAGATTCTTAATAAAAGATGGACAGGGAAATCTACCAAGTGAGCACAGGACTAGCTTGGAACCACTGTCTTCTATTTATCTCAAAGAATTTCTCTCGGGAAAATTTCTTGTGGACTTTCAGTGACTTTGTGTGTGTGTGTGTGGTACTGGGGATTGAACCTGGGGACATTCTACACCCCCAGCCCTATTTTATTTCTATTTTGAAACAGGGTCTAACTAGGTTGCTGAGAGTCTTGTCCACAAGATCCAAGAAAATAAGAAAGCCAGGAGTTAATATGGTCAGAGTTGGTGTGGAAAGTAAGAGCAAATGATATCTTTCAGCTAGAAGGAAGGATTCCATGGTGGCCAATCATGTGTCTTCCACCCCACGGGACTGTAGATGGGGAGTATCCCAGAACCCTACAGCAGAGAGACATCAACGCGCCTGGGCCCTTTCCAGGTAGTCCTTCCTCCTGCACCTCCTGGTCTCTTATCAAGCTTTTCCTACTACTGTTGTTTTTGTTTTTTGTTTTCCCAATGGGGGCTAAACCATATCTAGCTACAATTTTCAGAGCCAAAAATGTCAAACTGGCAGAGAAATGTCAGGCTGGGACCTAAGGAACTTCAGCTCAGGCCATTTTCTGACCAGCAAACATTCAACAGAAACTCAGACTAAGAACGCTGACATGCAGACCACAGCCGCGCCGGTGAGGAGCATGCACGCCGCACGAGGCAGGCGCTGGAGACAGGCGTGTGCTCGGAATGATAACGGGGATGCTGTGTTGTGGACCAACATGTTTTTTTGTTTTTTTGGGGTTTTTTTGGCGGTACTGGGGATTGAACCCAGGGGCATTCTACCTCTGAGCTACACCCCCAGCCCTAGTTTTTATTCTTTATTTTGAAACAGGATCTCACTAAGTTGCAGAGGGCCTCACTAAGTAGCTGAGGCTGGGCGCGAACCTGCGATCCTCCTGTCTCAGCCTCCCAAGTACTGGGACTACAAGCGTGGCTGACCAACGTGTTTTGAGCAAACAGGAAGGTCAAATTCAGTCACCTTGGCAGAAGCTACCACGTCTCCGCAGGACAAGAGAACACGCCTGCTATGGTCTGAATGTCTCCCAAGGATTCATGCGGCACAAGCTTGGGCCCCAGTGTGGCCATAGTGGGAAGTGGGGCCCAGTGGGAAGTGACTGGATGACAGGGTGCTGTCCTCAGAAGGAATTAAGGTAGTTCTCCTGGGACCCTGGTTAGTTCTTGCAAGAAGGTTGTTATGAAGAGCAGACCTGGCCTCTCCCAGGTCTCTCTGGCTTCTTGTGTTGTCGTGTGATCTCTCCCTCTCACACACTCCCACCACAGTGATGCCACCCACCGTTGAGGTCTTTGCCAGAGCCAAGCAGATGCTGACACCATGCCCTTGAGCCTCCAGAACTGTGAGCTAAACAAACCTCTTTTCTTTTTAAAGCACCAAGCCCCGAGTATTTCATTATAGTAACAGAAAACTGCCTATGACAGTGCCCAGAGGAGACCTGTACCTTGACACACAGGGAGCATATTACTTTGCCATCCTTCTGGCTCTAACCTTGATGCTAGTTCTACCAGGCATCCCAGAAGAGTCTGGAATTGCCATCTGGAGGTCCTAATGCCTTGCAGCGTCAAAGCTTCAGTACTCCCAGTTGAAGCAACTCCTTCATACCCGTTATCCCATCTGACCTCACAGCATCCTGCTGTCGTCTCCAGGGTGGCATCACTGTCCCTGTGTAACACATGAGGACACTGAGACTGGAGGGAGTCAGTAATGCATCCAAAAGGTTCAAGTGAGGCTAGACCCAGGATTTCTAAACACTGTGGTCCTCAATGGAGACGGTAGTTCAGTGTTTCAGATTAGACTCAGGAGACCGCACCATCCCTCTTTCAGGAACTGACAGGCCAACGGGCAGAAGATGGGTGAGGATCTAGTTGACCTATCAGCCCACTACATCTACATGCCGTCTACCGAACACCCACCCAGCAGGGAGACATATGTTCTTCGCAAGCCCGCATGGAGCAGTTACATTCTCGAGAGACCACATTCTAGAACAGAAAATGCACTCTAACAAATTTAAAAGAATAGAAATCTTACGAAGTATGTTCTCAGGCCACAGTGGAATTAAGCTAAAAAATTAATAACAGAAAGATAGCTGGAAAGCCCTCCAAATATCTGGAGATCAAACAACATGTTTCTCATCAACACTTGATCAAAGAAGTCCCAAGAATAGTTTGGGAGTGAGACAGACTTGGGTTCAAATCCTGGCTCTGCCTCGTCCCTCTGGGTGGCTCTGGTGGAGTTATAATTAATCTCTCGGAGCCTCATCCATCTCTTCCTCGCCCCTGATTCCCTGGCTGGCTAAGAGGAAAGAACAAGGCAAGATCTATAACACAATTAGCACAATGTCTACTCAAGAAAGCACTCAGGCGTGGTCACTCTTTGGGACACTGTTCCGTTTGGTGACGTTTCCCCCATCCTACCTGTCCTGGGAACGCAACACCCCCAGCCCCCGGTAGCTCATTCTGTGCTGGAGAAAAGCAGATGCCACTGCTGAACGCAGTCTTCCCTCCCCCACGCAACTGGCCGCCATCTGCCTGGGCAACCCCAACCAGCAGAAATCTGTGTCTATCCATCCTCACCAGGCGGTGACTGCCGCTTAGAATACTGGCACCAAAGAGGGAGGAGCTCATCTTAGTCACAGGGTGTGAGATGACACCAGTGCTGGATGATCCGGTAAAATCTTGCCCAACACAGCATGAAAGGCAATTGTGATGCACATCGCAGCAACGCTGAGAAAAACACAACTCGCAGGCAGGCCTGCCATCTCCTTCTGGAGATCTGATTGCACAACTAATGAAAAAGATGTTCCTGAGGTCTGAAATATTGCACAAGGCTCTGACTCACTAGACAGGGGTTATTCAAATTGAGAAATTATTAGAAATTCCAGCCACGATAATGTGCTCTCAGAGTTGTCTGTGCGCGCAGGGAGACATGACGCCCCGTGGAGAGGGACCAGCTACTGTCACACCAGGCCGGGAGGGCTGTGTTTAGGAAATACGCTTACTTGACAATTTGCCCTAGGAATCTAAAATCGTAGGGTATTCATGGACTCCCAACCCGTTTCTTCTTAGACATGATAAATCTTTTCCTGTGAGGAATTCCCAGAACATGGAAACCAAACCCGACATCGGTCCAGGTCCCAGGGCTTCTATAAACTTCCATCTCCTGGGTGTCACAAACTCCAGGGAGGGTTAACAAGATGACATCTGTAAGCTCCCACACAAACACACAGCTCTTACTTCAAAGGAAACCATACACTCAGAGGACACAGGTGACAACTGGATTGTCATCAGAGGACGACAGGAAAGTGGTACCTGACTCTCTCTGCCCAGAGAACCTTTCTGACTTATCAATGGGTAAATTCCGGGCCAGCTCCAGGACACGTGGCCACTCTGCTTTCCTCGTCTGTGAATCCTGCACTTCTCCCCTGAGCTGACTCCCTTGTTAGTGAGTGCCTTGGTAGAATCCTAATGGTTACTACAGCTCATGCTGATGGGGTTCTAGAATGCACCAGGCACGATGCTAAGCATTTCATGAAATGAGGTCCCTCCATCCCGCAATACCCCTAAGAGATGTGCATGTACGCTCTATGATTTCTATTATTATTTTTCTGATGAGGAAAGTGAGACAGAGATTAAGTCACGTTCAAGAAGTCACACCTCTGGAAAGTGGTGATGACTCCAGAAGCCCCGCCCTTACGCTGGGCATCACGTGACCTACTGTGAGCACTGCGAGATCAGGTCTTACTTTACAATCTCTACACCTGGTCCACTTCTGAGTACACAGTAGTTGTTCAATAAACACTCTGAATGAACTTATAAAAGGAACTCACGTCACTGAGTCCAAACGCCAAACTCTGTGCCCTTCCAGCAGTGACAGACAGATGTCCCTTCCTTGCCACTGATTTCTGTCCTGAGGCATATGGTCCTGGTTAATGTCCCCTGTGCTTCTAAGCACACATCACTGAGCAGGGCTGAGTCACACGGATGTCCCTGCCTCTTCTGGGAACTTTTGGAAAAGCATTTGGAATTGCTACATTTCGTAGTTTCACTGTTGAACGTTGGGGCCCCAGAGAAGGACCAGGGGACATGAGGCTTGCTGATCCTCAGTTCTTGGAGGTGGGCATGTGACCCCCATAGTCTGCCAGGGACTTTTAGCAGCCAGCACAAAGAGGAAGTACGAGGCAACCAGGCTCTCGATGGGTCGCAGCCATCCAGTGCTGACCTTGGCTTCAACCATCAAAATCCAAAAGAAGTAACTCTGAGGGCAGCTAGCCCAGCCATCAAACCAGGGATGGTGACAATCTTCTCAGAGATTGGTTTTCATACAAGAATCATAAACCATTCTAGCTAGGAGGGACCTCAGGGGGGCTACTCAGGTAACCACCCATAAAAGGCCAGGGCTAGGTGTCAGCCCTCGGGCCCCGCCACCCGGCTGGCCTTCCAAGGAACCATCAACCACTGCCAAGTTGATTTCTCCTTCACAGTAAGCCGGACCAGAGCTATTTATTCACTAGAAGTATAAGCTCATGGAAAGTCTGATTTCTGAATCCAAGGCTCAGAACTCGTCCAGGATCACACAGCTCCAAACGGACTCCAACTCCAGGCCTGCCGTGCTGAGGCTGCTGGGCACAGTGAGCTCAGAGTCCAGCCATAATCATCCACGGAGTGCAATTATTTTAAGCTCCGATGCAACCTATTTACAGCTGTCCTGGATGGAATGAAGTAAACCGAACGCTTGGCTTTTGATCCTGTTAACTTGCTAATTTCATGAAACCTTAATATTTCAGTTCTTAAGGCTTCTTTTTTGGTGGTATTGGGGATTGAGCCCAAGGATGTTCTACCTCCAAGCCACACCCCCAGCCCTATTTTATTTTTTATCTTGAAACAGGGCCTCACTAAGTTGGTGAGGGCCTTGCTAAATTGCTGAGACTGGCCGCAAACCTGTGATCCTCCTGTCTCGGCTTCCCAAGTACTTGGATTACAGGTGTGTGCCACCGCGCCCGGCAAATATTTTAACTCTTTAGCAAAACCATTAGAGCAATAACAGAGTGAGAAAACCCTTACAAACAGCTCAAAAGACCTTAGTTCCCAAGTTTCAAATGACGAAAACCTGGAGACTCGCCACTTTCCAACCCTGCCCTAAGCAAAAGCCTCATCCCTTGCACACTTATTTTATGAACAACAAAAGATGTATTTGAACTGCCAATCGTGGAAATGACTCCAGCAAGTGCTACACTTTACAAAAGAAAATCCAACCACAGGTCATGAACGACCATCATGTTAACTAGAAGCTTCCTGGGGACAGGGACTTCGTTTGTTCCGCTCTGTCTCCCTAAAGCCCAGCACAGTGTCTGACACTCAACAGATTGATTACTTGCTCAAGGTTCCCACAAAAGAACCACACAAATAGGTAGAGTTTGCAAATAGTCCAAGCCTGGAAGAAGTACAGTCTATTCTATGGCCTCCGCCTTCAGAGGCTCTGGGGTGAGACCAGGACCCAACGCTCCAGGAAACCTCCAGTGGAGGGTCCCTGGGCGGCCTCCCCCTCCCCGCCTGAGGCTTGGAGACTCCCGGCTGTGGGCTGCTGTCTGGGGCCGGGTGGGCTTGCCTGGAGTGCACCAAAAGGAGGAATGGATGAGGCTTCTACTATGCCGGCAGTCTTTTCTTTCCTGGTTTCTCGTCCAGTTCTTAGCAGAGATCTGCAGCACTGTACAGCTCTGGCTGGTCTTTTGGGAGTGTCCAGGTTTCCAGAAAAGCCTTTTCTTTCTTTGTGTGTGTGTGTGTGTGTGTGTGTGTGTGTGTG
>PVJS01020007.1:0-33085 GCA_004027185.1 Glis glis | reverse complement strand
CACGAACCCGGATCCTCCGATCTCCGCCTCCCAAAGTACTGGGATTACAAGTGTGCGCCACCACGCCCGGCTTCCTTCTGTTTTAAGGTTGAAAAATACTCCATTATGTATATTTCACATGTTGTTTATCCATTCATTTACCTGCAGACACTCAAGTTGCTTCCCCTTTGGGGTTATTGTGAACAACACTGCTATGAATGGTGTGCAAAATGTGCCTGAGACCCCGCTTTCAATTCTCTGGTTATATACCCAGAAGTGGAATTTCTAGAACATAGGGTAATGCTATTTTTAATTTTTTGAGGAACCACCATACTGTTTTCCATAGCAGCTGTACCATTTTAAATTCCTACCAGCAGTGCACAAGAGTTTCAGATTCCCTACTTCCTTACCAACTCTTGTTATTTTCTGGTTTTTGGTAATAACCATCGTGATGAGAGTAAAGTGGTACCACATTGTGGTTCTGTTTTGTATTTCCCTAGTGATTAGTGATGCTGAGCATCTTTTAAGTGCTTATGGGCCATTTTAAATCTTGCGTAGAGAACTGTTTATTCAAGTTCTCTGCTCGTTTTATAATCAGGTTGTTTGTTTTGTTGTGGAATTATAAGAGTTCTTTACATACTCTGGATATTAAGCCCCTATTGGATAGATAATGGTACAAAGGTTACCATTTCTTTAGCCTTATAGTATGCTGCATGTTGTACCAAGTGCTTTATATACAGAACCTTAATCCATTCTATAACAGTAGAATAGGTGGGATGGAATTGGATGGAATGGTTGTAGATAATATTACCTCATTTAACAGATATGGAAACTGAGGCTTTGAAAGATTAAATAACTTTTTCAAGATCATACAGTTAATAAGTGGCAGAGCCAGGGTTGTAGCCAGGTGTATCTTACTCCAAGGCCTGTATATAGATGGTAAGTGTGTATATATATGGTTATTGTGAACAACTGCTGGTCACACACACACACACACACACACATAAACCGTTGTTTACATATGAAGCAGTGAAATCGTTGCAAATGTTATGCCAAAGGCTGAGACAGGAGAATCCCGTGTTTGCGGCCAGCCTCAGCAACACAAGGCCCTCTGCAACTTAGTGAGGCCCTGTTTCAAAATAAAAAAATAAAATAGGACTGCGGGTGTAGCTCAGAGGTAGAATGTCCCTGGGTTCCATCCCCAGTGCCACAACAAAACAAAACAAAACAAAACAAAACAAAACAAAACAAAACAATTTTCCAAAAGGGAATTCTTGCAGGTTTTCCCCATTCAATATGATGTTGGCTTTGGGTTTCTTGTATATTGTCTTTATGATCTTGAAGTAAGTTCTTTCTATTCTAATTTTCTGCAATTTTTTTTAAAAAACATGAATGGGTGTTGGACTTCGTCAAATACTTTTTCAGCTTTTATTGAGAGATGATCATGTGATTTTTGTCCTTAGTTCTATTTATGTGGTGAATGACATGTATTGATTTGTGTATGTTGAACCAGCCTTGCAATCCCTGGAATGAAACCAACTTGGCCATAGTGTGCTGTTTTCTTGATATGGTATTGAATTCTATCACTGGTATTTTGGTAAGAATTATCAAGAATTATATTCTTGATACTTTTTTGAGGTATCTTTTCTTGAGGTATCTTTATTCAGTTTTGGTATTAAGGTGATACTTGCTTCAGAGAAGGAGTTTGTAAGAATTCCATTTCTTTCTATTTCATGGAATAATTTGTGAAGGATTCAGTTTAGTTGTTCTATAAAGGTTTTGTAGAATTCAGGTGGGACTCCATCTGGACCTGGACTATTCTTTGATGGGAGGTTTTTTATTGCTGTTTCTCTTTACTTGCTATTGGTCGGTTTAGGTTTGCTCTTCTCTTGCTTCAATTTAGGTAGGTTGTATGTGTCTAGAAATCAGTCGATTTATTCTCTGTTTTCCAGTTTATTGGAGTATAAATTTTCAAAATAGCCTCTGATGATCCTCTGGATTTCCCCGCAAAATGGTTGCGTTAATTTACTCGCTCACTAGCTGTGCATGAGAGTTTCTGTTGTTTTGCATATTCTCCAGATTTAGAATTGTTCATGTCTTTAATTTTAGCCATTCTGGTATATTCATAGCAGTGTCACATTGTGGGTTTAATTTGCATTTCCCTGATTACTAATTACTAATGCTAATAATCTTCATATGTTTATTGGCTATCCTCTCTTGTGACATGCCTATTCATGTATCTTGCCCATTTTTGAACTGTGTTGTCTTTTTCTTTATGGATTTATAGTTCTTTACGGCTTCTGGCTGTGAACTCTTCATTCGTTATATGTGTTGCAAAATATCTTGTCCTCCCACCCCCCATGACTTGCCTTTTTACTCTCAAAAGAGACTCTTTTGATGAAAAAGATTTCATTTTAATGTAGTCTGATTTATCACTCTTTTGGTTAGTGCTTGTTGTGTCTTGTTTGGACATTTTTCCTACCCCAAGGTCATGAAGATTTTTTTCTCACATTAACTTCTAAAAGTTGTACCATTTGTCTTTCATGTTTATATCTATGAAATGCATCTGAAATTGAGTTATGTGAATGCTTCCAACTGGGGGACAGGATCAAGTGTTCCTTCTTTACATGTGGATATTCAGTCAACTCAGCCACATTCCTGGGGGAAAACATCTTTTTTTTCTCATGCTCTGCCATGTTAGTTTTTTTTTCTTTTTTTTTTTTTGCAGTACTGGGGATTGAACCCGGGGGCATTCTACCTCTGGGCTACACCTCCAGCCCTGTTTTTTTCTTTATTTTGAAACAGGGTCTCACTAAGTTGTGGAGGGCCTCACTAAGTAGCTGAGGCTGGCCACGAACCCGGATCCTTCGGTCTCCACCTCCCAAGTACTGGGATTACGAGCGTGCACCACCACTCCCGGCTACAGTGTTAGGTTTTTAAAGTGACTGTGTATGTGTGGATCTGTTCACGGTCTCTCTGTTCTATTTCACTAGTCAATTTATCTACATTTTTCCCAATGTCACCGTTTCTTACTCACAGCTTTATAATACATCTTGATGTTGTTAAAGAAAAAATTATTCATGACAGTTGTTAAAGAGAGTAAGGAAGACATCATTCAAGGGGAGGGGGTATCATTGTTCGTGATAGGTATAGGGACTGCAGCAATGGAGTTTGGGGATGGGGGAAAGAGATTGGGCTCCATTGTCATTCCAACAAGGACAAGTGTGGATTTGTAGCCAAGGAGCAGGCTGGTGGTGAGTGGAGGGAAAATTACTAAGAGGAAACCTCAGGATTCTTGTCAGACCACCTCAGCAAGGGTGAGGCTTAAGGACAGATACTAAGGGTAGGGGCTGTTCACTAAATAGACTTTTAAAGTCAATTTATAAAGATCCACAAAAACATTTACTGGTTCAATTTGAATAGCATTTCTTCCTGATGACTTCGGTATAAAATTCATTTATAGGAAGTAAGTGGGGGCAACGGCATGATCAAAACAACAAAAAGACAAGAAAAGAATAAGAAAAGACATACTTTTCCATTAGCAGTTAGTTTTTAGTGATCTCCAGATAATCTGCTTTTGATTTTGAGTGGCATTGGCTAGGTGTACAGTTATAGAAGTTGTTACTTTTCGAGGAACAGTGCCTTCCAGAATCAAATCTTAGCCTCCACAGCGTGGTTCTGTACAGTGAGCACAGGGGAAGTGCAGGGCTTCCCCAGGTCCAGAGGCGTCAGGGTGCGTCCCATGCACAGATGGTCCTGAAAGTTACTTTAAAAAAATGTACCCCCTGCTCTTCTCTGGACTCTTTCCCTTTTACTGCTCTGTTCTTTGGCAAGGGATGGGCATGAGGAGCCTGGTCAGTGGAGGAAAGAGCCCGTTTTGCACAGTGGTCACCGGGTGGAGGTGGAACATGCTGGGCTCTTTTGTTGAAACAAACTTGAGCTGGTTTGTTGAAACAAAGTCGAGCTCGTTCAACAAGTGGTGATAAGTGCCTTTTATGTGTCACCCTGTTTCTGGTCCTGCGGAAAAAGACAGACCAAGTCCTTGGTCTCATGGAGCATGATTCTAGTAGCAAAGAAAGTTAATAAATAAGTATAAAGTTTAATGTTGGATGATGCTACATTTTATAGAAGGCAAAAGGAGGACCAGGGATGTGGAAGGGCTGGGAGGAAGGAGCCTTGTGGTTATCTGAAAGACACACCTTCCAGGCAGACAGACAGCAGAGGGTCTGGAGTAGGAGCTTGGTACGTGGAAAGAGGAACAAAGAGGTATCCAACATGGGAGGCGATGAGGTGGAAGGAGGAAGCCTGCTGGACCCAAGTCTTATTGTTCATAATAGATATTCAGTAACATTCCTTTTATTCTTCTCTAGTGAAATGTGTAGAAAACATAACCTCTCTGCTCACATAATTACATACCATCACTGTAATCCTTTAACTGTAACATAAAGTACAAACAAGAAGTTTGTAATAAAATAATAAGCAATTCGGCAGGTCAGCTGTACTGGAGAACCCAGCGGTGTGGTCATGAGTTTCACACCCACACGCAGGATCACTGCAAGCGTGGCAGCTATAAATACAGGTGGCCGCAGATGTGTGACATTGGTGACTCAATGACATAATCGGTGTGGCTTTCAGTGATGTGATAATTCGGAAATGGCGACAACTTCTCAGGAAAGTTCTAAACAAAACAAAAAAGTACATCATTCTCTATCCTGCTTTCCTAGGGATTCAGTGTTTGTGGAAATCGAGGAGAAAACTGCTGTGTCGATATGGAAATTGGCATTAGATTTGTCACCGAAGCCATCCATACCCAGCAGATGCTGGAAAGTCACAGGGGACATTTCTGGATCGTGCCGGAACATGCCATGCATTTCAGGCTGCCAGACCTGTATAAAACTCCCAATATCATAAATGCCCCCAATTATCATACGACCACCAAAGCAGCCCTGACAGATGTTCAGAATGTCCTCGGGGTGGTTCCCTTCCTAAAGAACCACTGCAGGGTGCGGCGACTCTTGGGAGGGTTTAGGGTTTTGTTCTGCATGTGATGTGAGCTGGGGGAGAGTCTAGAGCAGAGAAGGGAAGTGATTTAACCTGGATTTTAAAGGGATCTGCTCTCTGTAATGGACCCAAGTAGAGACTGAGGTTTCTGTGTCCCTCAATGAGGCCCAGGCCCCTGAGTGTGAGCTGTGGTGGTGCCAGGCAGGCTTCTGACTTTCTCTGTCTGGCTCAAACTTAGCCTCACCCAGAAGTCTGTCTGCTGCCCCAGAGGTAGCTAAACCACCCATAAGAGGGCCTCCCCTCCCAGTGGTGGGTGCTGGGGTGTCCCTGTGGTGTCCTTTGACTGTGCCCCACACCCTTTACAAGTACAGATGTCGGCTGTCACCTCAAGCAGGTTTCAACCATCAACCCCCATACACACTTCCCATCAGTTTTTTACTCCCCTTCCTGTAATAAATAACAGATCCATGCAAAGTGGTTAGAAGCAGCTTCGTAGTTACACTTCACACTCGGCAGGCAGCTGCCCCCTGGGGACGGCAGCACCCCTTCCAGCAGGCTGCATCTCTGCTGGATCTGCTGCTGTCGGCTCCGGGCTTTGCTGAGCGCCGAGGGCCTGCGATGGCAGACACATTTCCTATAACTGGAATCCCCCATGCCTGGCCTTCCAGACAATGGATAGATAATTGGATAAATCCTAAACTGGAAACTGCAAACAATAAAAAATAAAACGTCACACGGTGTAGTATGCACGCCACTCTGAAGCTTGCCAGTCTACATATGAAACTACTTAAGCAAGTCCTGTAGTTTTTGACAACAGCGAGGATCACGGAGTTGTGAAACTCAGGGGCGCTCTGAACATGTGCTTAAGGAAAAGATCAGGGCTGTATAGTGTTTAGCACCAGAATGGAAATATATGTTCCAAGTTCTCCCCCACCCTTTGGCCACTGACTGGTTTGGGGGTGCCAAGGACAGGAAGGGCAGTGCCCCTTTAACTTGCTACAGCTGCGTACAGGTGTGGTAGATCTGAAAGGTATTATTGCTGCATGTGCATATTTTAATGCCACCTAACCTTATTTAATACAACCTCAGTAACTCAGTGGTCTTCAGGTCACACAAACTTTGATAATCAAAAATTATTTCCTGATTTTCCTATATGAAAGGATACTGGAGTGAGGCATAGTGGCACATGCCTGTAATTTCAGTACTTGGGAGGCTGAGACAGGAGGATTGCAGATTTGAGGCCAGCCTCAGCAACTTAGCGAGGTCCCTCAGCAGCTTGGCGAGACCCTGTTTCAAAATAAAAGATAAAATAGGGCTGGGGGTGTAGCTTTGGAGGTAGACTACCTCTGGGTTCAACCTCTAGTATCAAAAAAAAAAAAAGGATACTGGAACAAAATAGAAAATATGAGCTGGGCATGGTGATGGCTCACGCTTGTAATCCCAGTACTTGGGAGGCTGAGACAGGAGGGTCGCAGGTCCGCAGTCAGCCTCAGCTACTTAGTGAGGCCCTCTGCAACTTAGTGAGACCCTGTTTCAAAATAAAGAATAAAATGGGGCTGGGGGTGTAGCCCGGAGGTAGAATGCCCCTGGGTTCAATTCCCAGTACCCAAAAAAAAAAAAATAGAAAATATGTATACCATAGTGGCCAAATAAGTACTTCCTCAGGGGACACACACAGAATTATGAAGGGGTAATCTATTTCTGTCCCTAGGTGTGTCGAATATAATAATAGCAGTGTGGTACTCCAGTATGGGCATAGCATCTTAGAATTTTCTGCTTAGAAATTATATTAACTAGCCAGGCGTGGTGGCGCACGCTTATAATCCCAGTACTTTGGGAGGCGGAGACCAGAGGATCCGGGTTCGCGGCCAGCCTCAGCGCTCCCTCTCTCTCTCTCTCTCTCTCTCTCCTTAGTGAGGCCCTCCGCAACTTCGTGAGACCCGGTTTCAAAATAAAGTATAAAAAAAATAGGGTCGGGGGTGTAGCGCGGAGGAAGAACGCCCTTGGGTTCAATCCCTGGTACCACAAAAAAAAAAATTCTATTTACTAATTACAGTACCTGAACTCAACCAACTGCCTGTAGGTTTCTTGCTTTGGGGAAGGGTGGCATTGGAAACAGAGATCACTTGTAGGCTCAGTGCCTTTGGCTCATAAATGACAGGTGGAAGAAACCCTTTGTTGGCCAGCAGTTCCATTTGCTTCAATAATACGGGCGTGCCAAGTTCAAATACGGACTTTTAGGCATATCCAGCATGGGAAAAATGTAATTTAAAGGTCAACTCTCCCATGATAGATGGGCCTAAAAAAAGTTTACCAGGAAATCTCAGAAATCAGCTTGTTGAAACTATAAGCATGTAGGAGTGATCCACGTCAGAGAACAGAGAGAAAAAATATCTTTTCCTCCTTCCTAATTTCAAGGGTATTGAGAAATAAGAATCAGACCCTCAAGAATGAGAATTGAGGAAGTAGAATATAAAAATGGCTTTCTAGATTCCCTGTTGAGAAGAAACCCCAGAGTTTCCCAAAGCCATTTTCTTCCTCCTTTTTGAAGAATCTGATGGCAGTAGCTTGGTTCACTCTTTTATTCCCATCTTTACCATTCATTTGCGCTGAGATGCTAACAGAACAGGGACACAGGAAGCAGCCTGATGAAGAAGTTCTCATGCTGTCATTTGCTACCGTCACCTGCTAGGTCCAGAGAACACTGGTGTAGATAGAGACTCAGGAGAGATGAGTCGGGCCTGGGGCTTGGGGGTGGGATGAGACTGTGGGGCTGGAGCCACAGCCTTTGATCGTGAACCACGGGCAGTCGGAGCTGGGAGGAACCCCGAGTCCCCTGGCTCACCTCCCTCATTTCACAGATGAGCTCAAGAGCTGAAAGAGACGGCACAGGTTGCAGGGCCACTGGTGGCTGAGCTGGCAACCGAAGAGTAGGTCTTCGACCAGGGACTTTCTTTTTTTTTGGCGGTACTGGGGATTGAACCCAGGGGCATTCTATCTCCGGGCTACACCCCCAGCCCTTTTTTTTTAATATTTATTTTGAAACAGGGTCTCACTAAGTTGCGGAGGGCCTCACTAAGTAGCTGAGGCTGGCCGCGAACTCGCATCCTCCTGTCTCAGCCTCCCAAGTACTGGGATTACAAGCGTGAGCCACCACGCCTGGCTTTAAGAGGGACTTTCTGAAGTTCTCCAGATAGGCTCATAGAACTGACACCGAGAGGGTAGAAAGGCGTTGAGAGTTTTTGTTGTTAAGGACAGACTGTTTTAATTTTTATTTATTTATATTTTAGTTTATTTTTGATCAACAAATAATATAATTGTGTAATTTATGGGGTACAATGTGATGTTTTGATCTAGCTGTACATTATAGAAATATTGGAGTAAGCTAATTAAATATATTCATCACCTCACCAACTGTGTGTGCATGTTGAGAATGCTAAAAATCTATTCTTTCAGTAATTTTGAAACATGCATTATTGTAACTGTGGGCACCGTGCTGTGCAATAGATCAGTAAAACTTACTCCACTAGCCTGAGACTTTGTACCCTTTGATCAGCATCTCCCCATTCCCTCTCCATCCCTCTTCCCCCAGTCTCTGTAACTACATTTCTTCTCTCTGTTTCTATGACGCCAACTTTTTCAGGTTCCATATATAAGTGAGATTATGCAGTGGTTTGTGTGTGTGTGTGTGTGTGTGTGCGCGCGTGTGTGTGTTTCTGGCTCATTTCATTTAGCGTAACGTCCTCCAGTTCTATCCGTGTTGTTAAATGACAACAAATGACAAGATTTGCTTATTCTTAAAAGTTGTGTAGTCTTCCATTGTGCACATGCACCACATTTTCTTTATCCATTCATTCATACATACTGAGGTTGCTTCCATACTTAGGTTACTGTGAATAATGCTGAAATGGAGACAGAAGTGCAGATATTTCCTTCACATTCCGATTTCAATTCCTTTGGATATGTACCCAAAAGTGGATTGCTGGATCCTATGGTAATTCTATTTTTACGTTTTTGAGGAAGTTCCATATTATTTCTCAGAATAACCATACTCATTGACATTTCCACCAACAGTGTACAAAGGTTCCTTGTAATCTACATCTTCACCAACACTTGTTATCATTGGTCTTTTTTATGATAGCCATCCTAATGTGTGAGTGATATCTCATTCTGGTTTTAATTTGCATTACCCTGATGATTTGAGATGGTGAACATTTTTTCACATATCTGTTGACCATTCATATCTTTTCTTTTGAGAATATCTGTTCAGATCCTTTGCCCATTTTTTTTTTTTTTTGCAGTACTGGGGATTGAACCCAGGGGCATTCTACCTCCGGGCTACACCCCCACTCCTATTTTTTATTCTTTATTTTGAAACAGGGTCTCACTAAGTTGCGGAGGGCCTCACTAAGTTGCTGAGGCTGGTGATGAACCTGGATCCTCTGGTCTCAGCCTCCCAAGTACTGGGATTACAAGCGTGCACCACCATGCCCGGCTCCTTTGCCCATTTTTAATAGGGATATTTGTTTCCTTGCTATTATTGAATTGTTTGGGTTTCTTACATATTTTGGATATTAGTCTCATCAGATATATGGTTTGCAGATATTTTTTTTTTTTGGCGGTACTGGGGATTGAACCCAGGGGCGTCTACCTCCGAGCTACACCCCCGACCCTATTTTTTTATACTTTATTTTGAAACCGGGTCTCACAAAGTTGCGGAGGGCCTCACTAAGTAGCTGAGGTTGGCCGCGAACCCGGATCCTCCGGTCTCAGCCTCCCAAGTACTAGGATTACAAGCATGCGCCACCATGCCCGGCGGTTTGCAGATATTTATCATTGCCAGTTTACTTTGGTTTGCCTTTGACCTAGCTGGTAAGCATAAGTTATAATTGCTAATTTCCTTTCCTTAACACATTTGTAAAAGACTCTCTCTCTTTTTAAAATTTATTTTATATTTTTATACTGGGGATTGAACCCAGTGGCATTCTACCTATGAGCTACACCCCCAGCCCTTCGTCTTTTATATTTCAAAACAGGATTGCTGATGCTGGCCTTGAATCTGTGATCCTCCTGTCTCAGCCTCCCAAGTACTGGGATTACAAGTGTGTGCCACCACCCCGACTCTGAAGGACTCTCTTTTAAAGGAGTCAGTAGGGTTTGGAAGGGAGGAACAGTTGTTGAACACTGCATACCTTTCAATCCCGAACGGCCTTGGAAATTCTTAGTCGGCTGACACAAGGCAGAGCATAGGCTTTGATCTGAAAACATTTGCATGATGCACCTTCCGTGTGCATTGGTGGGGTTGTTTGCTGGAAAAATCTAATCAGGAGAAAGCATTCTGATGCTGGCATTGGATCACTTTTCCTGGGCTCACCTTATACTTTCTACATTTTTTTCCTATAAAATTTGCAACCTAAGGACTATACTTTCATAACAAATGGACTTGATATTTGTAGATATCATATATCATTATGAAAATGTTGCTGTGCTACTAAACCCTCCAAAAAGGCTAGGAAGCTTATTCTTATTTGATCCCCGTTTTTTTTCCCTGTGCTTTTAGACTGAGGTTATAAACAAGCCATAATGCAAAGAGACTACCAAGAGATGTACAACAGAAGCAGCCTCCCTCAGAAAGAGAAATTGGATTTATAGGCAGTGAGATAGGATAATTAGTTTTCATATTTAAAAATATCTTCCATCCAGAGGAGTCTGTTGTCTCGAATAGAGAGTGGAATTAAGTTTGAATCCCAATACCTCGAATAATTTAGTGGAGACTGCCAGCTTTGTATAAAATAGATATATAAATCTGCTGCATGTGTGAACATACATAAAACATACATACACACAGAATGTATGAATTAAAGTGCCAGTTCAAGTCCAAAAATTCAGATTGCACTAATGATTTATGCTTACTGCCTACGTGTTGATACAGCTAAAGATAATCTGATTGGCCCTCTGTCTGCCTTTTTAAAATTCTTTGAGTAGTTATTTGTAGTTCAAAAATCAAACAAACAAAAAAGCTTTGCAGCTTTTTTTTTTTTTTTACAAATGGAAAGCAAAAACTGGATCTGATGTTTGCCCTAAGTTTTCGTTTTGATCCAACTGTTATTTGCCACAGAATGTACATTTAAAATGCTCTCTGTAGAGCCGGGCATGGTGGCACATGCCTATAATCCCAGTACTTGGGAGGCTGAGACAGGAGGATTGCAGGTTTGAGGCCAGCCTCAGCAACTTAGCAAGGCTTTCAGCAACTTAGTAAGACCCCGTTTCCAAATAAAAAAATAAAATAGGGCTAGGGGTGTAGCTCAGAGGTACGATGTCCCTGAGTTTAATCCCCAGCACCACACACAAAAGTAAATAAATAAATAAATAAAATAAGTAAGTAAAATGTTCTATGTAGATAAAACAAAAGAAAGGACAGTATTAAGTGTCTGCTGATGTTGTGGAAGTCCAGCATGCCTTCTCTCATGGCCAGTGTCTTAGCCCCTGATCCCTGTCATTCTGCGCTGGCAGAAACCAGATCCCGGTTTTGGGTCTTGAATAGATTTTTTTTTTTCAGGGTTGTGTCACCACTCTTGTGAGGGCATCCTGTCTGAAACGTGCGGCTTCCCCAGCCTGGGATAATGGGGACAGAGAGAAAGAGCATCTGTCAGCTGTGTGAAGTCTCCCACGTGCGGAGCCAGTCACCGGTCCCTTGTCGAGGGTGCCGCCAGTGGGACTGCCGCTGCTTGGGGCATCCTTGTGGCCACAGAGAAAAGCCGAAAACAGGATGAACTTGAAAACAGGAGGGAACGGTGCCTCTCCTCCTCCCCGGGGCTTTCTCTAGTTTGCCTTTGAGCATGGAGGATCCCCTTGGCACCTGCTCTGTGGCTCAAAGGAGGGTTTCATCAGCTCTGGGGTCTCTGCCCCGTTCTCTGACTCCTGTCATAAATCTCTGTCTCAGAGGAAAGAAAAGGGATGGTTGTTAAAGCATAAACTTGTGGGTCAGCTCTTGTTACATCAAACCCCAAGATGATGTCCAAAACCTTTTGTTGAACTGAAATGCTAGATTGGTTTGAAATGACTGAGCCATTCCTTGCCTGGGGATAGGAAATCTTTCTGTTGTCCACAGGTGGTTGGTTGGTTGGTTGGGTGGGTGGGTGGGTAGGTGGTTGGTTGGTGCGTGGGTGTGTTTGCATATGTAGAAAGTGGATGGCTTTGGGATAACATTTGCCTTGTGGGGACTGAACACAGAAAACAGTAAAACACGATGCACCTAAAAACTAGAGGAAGTCGCATTGTTGTGTCTGTCCACACTCCTCGAGCTGTTTCTATCCAGGTACAATTTCTTTCAGCTGCTCCAAGTTTTCAGAGTCAGATCAAGTGTTCTTGCCTGCCATCTGCTCATTTCCATTGCTAACTGCTCTTTCTACAATGTGACTCGGTGTTAATTAGAACATGTGTCTCTTTGTCATTCATCTGGGGAAGGGGTTAATGATGATTTATGTTCCTTTAATTGGTTTTCCTTTAAACCGTTATACTTAATTTATTATTTTTTAAGAACTCCAAGAGGCTGAGAAAGAGGAAGAGCAGCTCATTTTTATTCTTCATCACTTTAATCATGTGGCCTTAAAAACAAATCTTGGCCTCAATGTTTTGGTCTTTAAAAAATATGATCCTAGCCAGACATGGTGGCGCACACCTATAATCCCAGTACTTGGGAGGCTGTGAGACAGGAGGATCACAGGTTTGTGGCCAGCCTCAGCAACTTAGTGAGACTCTCAGCAACCTAGTGAGACAAAAAATAAAATAGGGCTGGGGGTGTACCTCAGAGGTAGAATGTCCCTGGGTTTAATTCCCAGTACCACAAACAAGCACGCAAGCAAACAAACAAAAAACATGATCCTTCAGATTCTTATTAATAGATTTATACGAATATGATTTTACTGCTTACCAGTGAAGATTTTATTAGTCACATTTGTCAATTTATGTTAATTTATTTTTAATAAGTAGCATGTTTACAAGGTTCAGAATTCAAAAGGTCCCCAGAAGTATGTAGTGGAGCCTTTTCTCTACTTCTGTCCTCAGACACCTGGTTTCATTTCCCAGAATCTACATTGTCATTGTCTTCTGTGTATACTCATGTGTATATATTTGTACTCACTCGTATATATACACATATGTATATAGATGGATATATGCATAGGTATGGATATGGATATACTTTTCCCCTTGTATGCAAAGTGTAGCAAACATACGCACATGTTGTTCTGCACAAGTCATTAAAATACATTTTGGAGCTGGGCATGGTGGTGCATGCCTGTAATCCCAGTAATTAGGAGGCTGAGACAGGAGAATTGCAGGGTCCAGGCCAGCCTCAGCAAATTAGTGAGACCATCAGTGACCTAGTGAGACCCTGTTTCAAAATAAAAAATAAAAAAAAGGACTGGGGTGTAGCTCAGAGGTTTAATACTCCTGGGTTCAATCCCTAGTACCAAAAAAAAAAAAAAATGGAATTTAGAGCCTATCAGTAAGTTAAGAGTTTCCTCTTTCTTTAGTAAGGCTACTTTATATTACTGTTTTGTGACTTATAACTAGTCCCATACTGATAGACATGTAGACTTTTCTCAGTTTTTGCCAGGACAAAGAGTAAGGCAGTGAATAGCTTTGTATTGCATTATTTTGTATGTGTCTAGGAAAAAGATCCTAGAAATGGAATTGCTGCCGCCCAAAGTGAGAACGTTCATCATTTTGATTGATTCTGTCAAATTGCCTTCCAAAGAGGTTAACGTTTCACAGTTCCACCAGCAGCATGAGCAGTGACCAGCCTTTTTTCTGTTTGTGAAGATGACAGGTGAAGTAGCTATCCCAGCGGATAGTTTCATTTGTCCTTTCTCTTATTTTGAGTGTTGTTGAAACTGTTGAGCACTTTAAAGTAAAAACATAAAGTTCTCGTAGTTAAATGTGGATATCTGTATATAAATCTCAAAGATGGAACCCTATTTGTGTATTTTCCCCTCTACTCCATCAAAGCACTAGTCAGTTATATCTGGTTTCTAGTAAATTAGATAACTAATTTCCATATTGCTGTGTTATTAACAATAAACATGCCACAAATGTTGGGAGATAGCTAATATTCTTTTTTATGTGATTACCAAAAAACGTATTGCTGAAATCCGATTTCTACTAAAATTACTTTCAAAATAATGCATTTCAAGTTAATCTAATCAGTTTGGATTTGTAAGGATACATGACATGGTATCTTCTGCGTTTCAGTATTGTAAGTCCATTAAACCCTGACATACAGTGTCATTTACTAAAAGTGCACAAATTCTACACAAATATCAATTTGACTAACATGATAGAAAAGAAAATGGCAATCTTCTCAACATTTTTCTTTGTGTTGAGCTTTTGGTGAAAATCCTTGTGGCTTTTTATATAATATTATTATTATTATCATCATCATCATTATGATTGAACTCAGGGACTCTTTACTACTGAACCACATCCCAGCCCTTTTTTCTTGCTTACTTAAAAAAGAATTAGACAGGGTCTTCCTAAGTTGCCCAGACTGCCTTCAACTTGTGATCCTCTTGCCTCAGCTTCCCGAGTAGTGAGAATTACAGGCATGTACCACAGTGCCTGGCTTTCCATTGTGGCTATTATTTTATGACTGTATCTTTGCTGTAATAACGAAATTCACCTGAATAATCCCATAGCCCCTATCAGAAAGAGAAGTCAATGGGTTTGTTACTTGTGTTGGGTCTCCTTGTTCAAATTCCTTGCTTACTCTTATAAAAGTCATATAAACCTTTAAGAGTGGGAAAATACATTGTTGATTTCTTGGTACACTGAACTTTCTGTGTTCTTAAAATATAGGCCTATGATTTACATGGCTAAAAGACTGGGTAACAATCCATGGCTCGACTGCCATCTTCTCTCCCCTGTCAAGTCCACACCTGTCATTTCTTCAGGCCATGAAAAGAGATGGCTTCTTTGGCAAATATGAAATTTGAAAAGTGAGCGTCTGGATTCCCTTTGGGATATAAATATACTTGCCATTGCAACAACTTTGTGGCTAATACAACGACACCATTTCTATTGCCCAGTTGAGAAATCAACCTATTTCCCAAACGAAATTACCTTGAATGTCTAAAGGTAATTTTGAACTGTTGAATTAGTCCATACTGTCATGAAATGAATTAAAAACATTTCCTGAAACTGGACTTAGAAAATGTTAGACCCAGGAGGAGATTTGGAGGGGGTCTGGCAGTTAATCCCAATTTTATAGGTGAAGGAACTGGAGCTAGCCTGGCATGGTGGCACACGCTTGTAATCCCAGTACATGGGAGGCTGAGACAGGAGGATCCAGGTTTGCGGCCAGCCTCAGCTACTTAGTGAGGCCCTCTGCAACTTAGTGAGACCTGTTTCAAAATAAAGAATAAAAAATAGGGCTGGGGGTGTAGCTCAGAGGTAGAATACCCCTGGGTTCAATCCTCAGTACTGCAAAAAAAAAAGAAACTGAAGCAGAGAGAAGGGTAGGGTTGTTGTAGGGGATAAGCAAGAAAGCTGGCCCTCTTAAATTCTGGCTCCAGACCTCGCTTGGCTAAAGTGTTCCAGAACCCTTGCTTAAACATGCCCCTCCCCCAGCCCAGAAGAAAATGTCATCAATTCTAAGGTCTCTTTGTAAAACCCTTTGTTTGCTCAGACTTAAGTGGGGGGTTAAGTTTTGCTGAAGACCCCTAGAGAAGAGACAACCATAGAATGTTTCTTCTAAGAAACACCTAGACAGCACACTTCAGGCAAGCACGTGGTGCCCTCTGGTTTTTAACGGGTAGGCTGGAAATTACTCCCTGTTTGAAAACTCAGGTCTTCTGGATGTTCGCGGCAGTGTGGAGATACACCTACACAGCTGTGACAACTTCTTGGTGGCTTCTGCTGTGTAGTGAAGAGAGACACAAATTGGAAAAGTAAAGGCTTTGCTCTGATTAGCGAGGCCTGATCAGCAATGGGTACCTTCACATGAAGTATGGAAGGAGACTTCATTATATTTTTAGGAAAGAAGGAAGAGAAGGGGGAGAGAAAGAGAAAGAGAAAGAGAGAGAGAGAGAGAGAGAGAGAAAGAAAGGGAAGACAGGACAGAGAAGGAGCAGGGATATTCCTGTGTCTCAGGTACATACATACCTTCTCCAAAATCTCTTGTGTGACTTTGGCTTGAATCAAATCCTTTTAAGTATTAAGGACTTGTGGATCTTCCTGTGTCTCAGGTACATACATACCTTCTCCAGAGTCTCTTGTGTGACTTTGGCTTGAATCAAATCCTTTTAAGTATTAAGGACTTGTCTCATACCTCCCAAAGTTGTATTTCCAGTCCTGGCCCTTTAGGAGAAACTTAGACACCTATAGCTAAGAGATCGCCGAAGAGACATTTGAACCTCAACGAATCTAGGATTCAGGCCATCATCTTACCCCTCCTCTGGCCAGCTCCTTTCTCTGAACTCCTTGTCTCAGTGAATTGCCCCACAGTCCTTCAAACTGACCACATCAGAAGTCAGACTCATCTTGGTCCCTTTCCCACCCACCTCCAGCTTCCATACAGGTGGATTCCACCTCCTCGGTGTCTCCCTGGTCCCTCCGCTTGTACTAACTTAGCGCCACCATCTTCATTCAGAATGCACCTTTCTTCCCTGGGTTGCTGCAATGGTCTTTCACTGGCCTCTCTGCCACCCAGTTTTTTTTTTTTTTCTCTCTCTCTCCTGTCCTCCAGATGGTGGCCAGAGAAATCTTTCCAGAAAAGCCTGTCCAATCATGGAATTCTCCTGCCAACAATGCTCCACTGGCCACGTGCCAGCCACAGAGAAAATTTGTGACTGACCCATGCTCATTCTTTAGCTGTGTGTCTTGCTGTACCCCCATATTCCCATCTACACCCCAGACACCCAGGGCCGCCTTCAGCACACGAGAACACTTCCACCCCTGACCTTCGCATGTGCTAATCCTGCTGAACACATGACCGCTTCCTTCTTCCCATCTCATCCCTACTTGTCTTTCAGATGTGACCTCAGACAGCTCTTTCAGAGATCTCTTCCTTGACCAAGTATACTTACTTAGCAAACACTGCATTAGTCCACTGTGTGCCACGCACCGATCTAAGGACTTTACACAGATCCACCCATGCACTCCTCAGAACCTTGGCACCAGGAAGGATTAGCACCCCATTTTATGGATGAGAAAACAGACCTTTTTCGAATGGTAATTTGCCCAAGGTCACACAAGCTTGAGGGCCAGAAGTCACTTTTGCCACTCTTTGGCCCTTGATTTTGATTTGTACGTGGTGTGTTTATACATATGCATGTATATATGCACTGGTGTGTTTATACATATGCATGTATATATGCACATATACATATGTGTGTATATATGCAAAATTTATTTTTGGAATATAAGCACATGTTATAAGATGCAAAAGATATGAGGAGTGTACAACGCAGTGACAAGCAGGTCTCCCTCCCGACCTTGTATCCCAGCATCCCCTTCTCCCTCCTGTACCTTCCCAGGGATGCAGACAAACATATTTGCAGACATTATATGGTTTTGTTTTTCCATTTGCAATGACACATTCTGCTTGCCATTTCCAATTTGCTTTGTTTGCTTAACAGTACACCTTGGGGCTTGTTCCATATCAATATATTAAGAGCTTCCTCTTCTCTTTTATGTCTAAATAATAGGCCATCATAGGGATATACCATAATTTATTTATAAATATCCTTTTGTCGGGTACTTAGTTCTTCTCAAACTTGCTAGTACAAACAACGTTGCAAAGATTGGCTTCCTACAGTCGCCACTTTGCATACTTATGAGTTTATCTGCGGAATAAAATCCTGGAATTGGAATTTTGGGTTCAAGAGTAAGTACATTTATAATTTTGATAGTGCTAGATCATCCTTCCTAGTGGATATATACGTTTATTCTTTCATGAGAAATGCATGAGAATTCTTTTCTTCATAGTCTTGCCATCGTGTATATATTAAAACATTTCGATGGTTCTAATATGTTTAATATGGTTCTAATATGTTTATATCGTGTATATATTAAAACATTTCGATGGTTCTAATATGTTTAATCTGCATTTCTCTTATTGCGATTAAAGTATCTTTTAACGAATTTATCAACTATTTTGAATTTCCTTCTATTAGCTATTAGCTGGCTTTGTTGGATCTTTTCTTATTGATTTATAGGCATTCCTTATATATTAAGGAAATTCTCCTTTGGTCTGTGATTTACATCTTGAATAATTCCCCTGGTTTGTCATGTGTGTTTTGTCTTTGTTTACGATGTTTTTTATTTCCCCCATGCAGAAAATTGTTATTCTCGTGTAATCAGATTTATCAGCTTTTTTCTTTTATAGCCTCTAGGGTTTGAGTCATAGTTAGACTGACCTTCTCCACGCCTAGACTATAAAACTCTCCTCTGTGGGCATGCCTGTCTGTGTGAAGTTGTTTCAAATAGAGAATTGGTATTACAGTTTAGAAAACAGAGTCTGAAGTCAGACTGACCCAACTGCCCTGGCTTCATCCCTAACTAGTTCTGTAATATTGGGTGGAATTTTTACATGGGTTAATCATAGCTGCATGCTAGAGCTACAGGTTACGCCGAAGTGTCTGTGTTCTTATTGCTTTCCCAGTTCATGAATAGTTTCACGAGAACAAGCCATGTCTCCTACATCTTTTGCATTCATTCCTCCGGCCACCATGGCCTTTCCCTGGGCCCCTCTTCCCATCAGAATTCTGCTTGAGTGCTCACTGTGATTGCTTCGCTGTTTATTTTGATTCAAGAGGGGACACCACCCTGGAGTTCTGGCTGGAGCCACCTGGAGGCTACAGGTGCTTCTCCACTTGTTCTGCGGCTGTGCACCTCTCCCCTCGAGCGCCCTGGCGCCTGGCTGCATCTTGACCCTGTGTCTCTTTCCATGGGTCATCAATCCTCCGTTCTAATATGTTTAATCCTTGGTCCTCCCTGGGAGCCACCGTGGCCCCTTCCCCTACCTCTGTGCATCCGCTCTGTGGACATTGCTGGAAACAGTGGCGTCCTTGGTCATCGCCGAATCTCAGAAGGCTGATCCTTTACCTCAATTCCCTTCACATTTCACTTGAGACCACATTCCCCACATGCGGGTGCCCCATAAGTATTTTTGCCCAAATGAGTGGGGAGAAGCGAGCACTTCGGGTGTGGTCTTGATGGTAAGAGCCACCCATCACTTGGCTCCGTCTTCATCCTCATGGACCATATCAGAAGGAGCTATCCAAAGTCATATATATATATATACATATATATATATATATACATATATATATATATATATATTAGTGGATGATCATCCTAAAAATTTCTGTTTTATCAGCTTCTATTAATGCTTATTATAGTTTTACTCATCAGGATTTTAACTCCTTAAACATGTTTAATATTATGCATGCTTTTCAAAAACACCCGCAATTTGGAGACAAAGCTGAGGATTTGACCTTTCCGACTTTTATCTCTGCCTCTCCCTTCTAGTCTCCTTTGCCTCGTGAAGTATTTCCTTTGTATGCTCAATTTTTACAAAGGCCCCTTGAATTCCAGGGGTAGGACACGCAGGGGGGCAGTATGTAAGGTCATCGCATATTTAATTTTATCATGATCCTAGCTATTAATTAAAATAAAGCTTGGAGCACAGTTTCACGCTTTATAGGGAGGTATGTATAATGGCGATCATGACTAATCTACAGTGCGCTAATACCGTGCCAGGGAGAGTGGTTAGGGGTAAGGCAGAGGACATATTAACAGGAAGAAAAAAAAAACTAGAGGAAATAAAACATTTTACTATTTTGTTAAATTTAACCCGAATCACTGCTCTGGGCAAGCATAAGAGAGGCATGAAGATGGTGGGACACAGTCCTTGAACTCAAAGGCAGGACCGGAGGCATGCTGAGCATTTTACTTACATTATTACACGCGATGATTTGTAAGGAATCAAAAGTGCCAATTATTATTCCAATTTTATGGATGTAGAAATCGAGAATTGAGGAGAAGTCGAGTAACTGGACATTGTTCCACAGGACAGTGGGACCAGGATTAGATCAGGTGAACCTGGTTTCAAAGCCTGGTGTCTCTGTCCCTATTGCCTTGCGTTCCAGAACCTTCCAGGCTAGGAAAGGGGAGTAAATGTCAGGGGCCAGTGATGTGACTGGTTTCAGTGGAAAAGTAATGCATAATGAAACAAAAGAAGAGACATGAGTTGATACTCTTGAGTTTTCTTTCTGATGGGGGCTTTTGACTCTACGTTCGGTAACACAGCCAATTATGGAACACGTTCCAGAGAGAGGTCACCTGTCAGCCACTCTGCTCCCTCAGAGCCACCTTGATAAAGGACAGGCTCCTTGTGACCCGATGCACCTGCTGGTTACAAAACAGATTTTCAAAATGCGTTGTCAAGGAGAATTGAATGTTCTTTTGTGGCAACAATCCTAGTGGAGGTAAAACTACACTGGGCTGCCTGGAACCCTGGGCCCAAAGGGTTAATCTTTAAAAAGTGTTTGAGGTTTTTGAGTCCCCATGGTATGCTTTTTGTTTGTTTGTTTGTGGTACTGAGGATTGAACCCAGGAGCATGCTACCTCCGACCCTATTTTATTTATTATTTTGAAACAGGGTCTCACTAAGTTGCTGAGGGCCTTGCTAAATTGCTGAGGCTGGTGGCTACGAACCTGAGATCCTCCTGTCTCGGCCTCCCGAGTACTGGGATTACAAGTGTGCGCGCCGTGTCCAGTTCCGTGGTATGTTACTAGAATGTTCTGTAGCTTTAAAAACTCCCAGGCTTCCTTTCCTCCCACACCATACTTATTCCACAGATGTGGGGACGGGTCGGCTCACCATACACACTGGCTGCCCCCAAATTCCACTGCTCAGTCAGGAGCATGGAGTTTACTTGGAAGGATTTCAGCCCCTCTGTGAAAGATTTCAGTTATCTCTCCCTCTCTCTTCTTTCTGGAAGAAGCTTCTCTACCCCGACTTGAAATCTTGCTGTATTCCTTAGTGTTTTGGAAACAAACTGTGCAGGGAGAGAATTCTGGCTTTGTGAATACTGGATCGCTTTGTTCCCTGGCACAACAAGCTCTCCTTTGTATTAAGCATCTGAGAACAGAAGTTCTAAATAACATTTTTATATTCCCTGTTGATAGGAGTTTTTTATTTGGGGACAACAGTTTGGTGCTTGTTCCTCTGTCAAATTCTGATGTACTATCTCTCCTTCGCCGATGACAGGGACGCCCCTGACCCATAGCCTGGGAGGGTACTTATGCAGTGGTGGCGAGTGGTTGCCAATCCTGGGGCCTCTCCAGGCGACAGTGAGTGGCTCGTGTCCTAGTGGGATGGCTGACTGGTCAGTGAGAAGGTGCCTAATCCACTGGCCTGCCCATGAGCTGAGTGGCTGAACGAGCCAGCCACAAACAGACCAGATGGGCGGACAGACTAAAATAGCCACGTATCCACCTCCTTTCTGGAAAGGCAGAAGGACTGCTCTGGAGGCCCAAGAAGACCTAATTTGGTCAGAAACCCAGCACTTACTCTGAACAGGAGGTTGAGTTGTGACCCTGGTAGGAGTTGCACACCTCCGGTGTTCAATTTCCACCATGTTCACACATCCCTGGGAAGTGATCAGCCATACCAGCGACGACTATGTTTACTAACACATCCTTAATGCAAAAGCACTGCTGATTATTTTCCTCTATTTTGTGCTTATACAAAGTACTTGTACTTTTAGTCCAAAGAAAATAAGTGGGTATACTCTCCTCTTTAGGTAAACCCAATTATTATAATTATTATTTTTGCGGTACTGGGGATTGAACCTAGAGGCATTCTACCTCCAAGCTACATCCCCAGCCCTATTTTTCATTCTTTATTTTGAAACAGGGTCTCACTAAGTTGTGGAGGGCCTCACTAAGTAGCTGAGGCTGGCCGTGAACCTGCGATCCTCTTGTCTCAGCCTCCCAAGTACTGGGATTACAAGCGTGCACCTGGCTTCCAAACCCAAATATTATAAAATTCCAGTTTTGTATGACTAAAAATATGTTTATTTTTTGAAAAAATCATCACTACATTCCTTAAGTGGCATAGGTGCTATAATAAAAGTATGAGTTATCCCCCAAGAATGTTTTTATTTCTTTTTTTTTTTTTTGCAGTACTGGAGATTGAACCCAGGGGTGTTCTACCTCCGAGCTATACCCCCAGCCCTATTTTTTATTCTTTATTTTGAAACAGGGTCTCACTAAGTTGCGGAGGGCCTCACTAAGTAGCTGAGGCTGGCCGCGAACCCGGATCCTCCAGTCTCAGCCTTCCAAGTACTGGGATTACAAGTGTGTGCCACCACGCCCAGCCGAATGTTTTTATTTCTAAATTTCAAAACTACCCCTTTTTCTTGTTCATTAAACAAATACATGTTGAGTTGGCCTACAGGTTGAGAGACCAGGCTGTCCTGCCCAGCTCTTTTAAGGCCTCTAATGTTTTATCACTTTGGGTTAGGGAAGTATTTCTTGCTTATTTCTTTGGTGAGTAGTTTGTGCTTCCTATAGGCCAAGCATTGTGCTGGTTTTCTCGTCTCTGCCTTATTTCAGATGGGAGCAATTGATAAAGTGCAGTTGTCCCCCTTGGAGGATGGGGGAGCACAGGGCAATGTTTTATCTCATCCCCATCGAGTATCCGGCCCTCATCATGCCTGGTCCTTGGCTCTTCCAAGCAGGTGCACCGGCAGGAGGAGGCCCAGTGAGCCTGAGGCATGGGATAGATTAGATTATTTTCTAAGTGGAAGAACATTCTACTCCTCCTGTCTAGCCTTTCTTTGGAAAATTGGAAAATCACTCTATGAACAGACAAGCTCAAGTGATAATAAAAAATACTCTCCAAGAGGCAGCCTGACAGTACCTGGCTGGGTCAGCCAGTGTTTGGATAAGACAAAGCCCCTCGAGAGGAAATGGAGCCCTTCTCTGGCCCTTAATTGATTTTCATGTTTGTTCTGCTTCTTCTAATTCTTGGTAGAAAAGTGATTTGTAGTGAAAAGTGCTTTCCATGTTATGGAGGCTGTATTATGTAATACCTTTCTTATCAAAAGGTCATTTCTGCTTGGTTTTGCCCCCTGTTTGGGGTTTTGTTTTCCCATCCAGCTCATGTTTGCTTTTGTTTTCTTTTTATTTCTTCTCATTTAGACAGTTATCGTTCCTCTTATTTCTCCCACTTCATCAACTCCCATTCTTTGCCAAGAGAATGGGAGGAGATACGGGAACTTTGTTAATTTCCTTTTTTTCATTTTTACGATCAGTTGGCTGGACAGATCCACAGCCGCCTTTTCCCTAATGAGATTGTTACACAGCGAAGACCATCATTAGTGAAAAGCCTGACACTTAAGAAGTTGGGTTATATTAATTCCTCGGGATTAAGGTTGTCTGTGATTTGTGCCAACGCTCAGCCCTGCTGTCCAAGGTGTGCTGAACAGGGCAGCTCCTGACATTGGTGCCGTGTGCTGCATAGGAATTCCATAGACTAGTAGCTACTCAAACCTCCTTTGGTAAAATGAGGACTTGAAGCCTTAAATTATGTGCCTCTTAAACAATACATAATAAATCCAGATCTTGGCGATCCAAAGGGTATTGGCATGTTTTGGGTTATGTTGCTAGGGAACTCTGCCTCTGTCTCCAAATGATACATCGCTCTGTGCGTGCATGTGTGTGTATGTATGGGAATAAGAAAAATTAGGTCTTTGATGTTTATGTACTCTAGTGAGAGAGGCTGATCCAATGGATACCTTACCTAAAAGTACAGAATTTGTTTACAGCAGTGTTAACGTGACCAAGAAAAAAATAAAAGAAGATGAGAAGTAGCCAGGCATGATCAAAGCACAACTAATATATCAGGTTTCTGGAACATCTGAGTCTAAGGGTTTGGTCTTCATCATGATATGTTGAGAGGTGATGTTTTAAAAGCAAGAAAGGGGAGGAGGCCAGCTGTGGAGAATGGTAACTGAGGTGACTGAGACAATTAGAAAGCAGATGTGCGCAAATGAATGTAGTCAGCTGTAAGTGGGTCCACGATGTCTTCTGCATGAGGCACTGGAAAGGAGAGTTCTGTTAAAGGTCACAGAATGAAAATTGAGTCATCTCATTCTCTCCGTCCAATAGAGATTTGCACGTGCCGTGGGATTGGGAACTGTGACTTGCTTTCTCGTTGGCTTAATTCCCACCTGCCTTGGTAGTCAGGTCCAAGGTGACCTCGCCCCCTGCAACATGGAAACAGGGAAAACACAGGCTGAGTCTAGACGTCTACTAACCAGGTACGGCGATCACCTGGATGGCTGGAAGGTATTACCCAGGAAACCAAAGCTAGAATGAAAATAAAGGCCAACGGCTTCCCCTTGGGCCATGGCTGCCGTCGGGGTTCTGCCGCTGATAAAAGGCTACCACTTTGTTCTGCTTCCTGCGAGTTCATCCGTCTGAGGGCTGCTGGGCATTTCATTCAGCTCTTACTCACCTGGCGGATGGGCCGACAAATGGTGAGGTGCTCCCCAACTGCCTAGGACTGTGTGCAGACAGACCGCAGGGGAGCCTTTTGGCACTTGTGTTGGTCTTTTGCATGCTGTTTCTCCTTCCGGCCCAAGCTAGGGACACTAACTCCATCCTGTGCTCTCCGTGTTGGGGGCTGGGGCCCTTGAATTAGGGTCCCCACAGTCATCAATAGGCCTGTTCATGTGGGAGGTGACAGTGACATTTCGCCTCAACATTACAAGCTGCTGGATTCAATGTGAGCATTCTTCTTAGAGTGAGCAGACGGCGTGAGACCTCAGTCATCCGGGAAAGTCGCGGCCTGCACCACACGGTGAAGACCGGGCCCAGGCCGTGGTGGAGCACGGAGAATTGCTTTTTGTGGGTTTGGTGAACATGATGAGCAGATGTTTGTGATGAAGCGCTATTGTGAGGTTTTCTGATGATGGATAACCGAATTACTGAAATCTTTGTGGGCACTGTTTTGCATTTTTAATCTACAAAGGAAGCCAGCGATGAGCTCTCTGCCGTTCTCCGCATTCATTATAGTTGATTCTTAATCATCCAAGTCAATAGGGAAAATCGCCGTCATTGATGATACAAACCCACCAGAAATCCACAAGTCATTTGTGCTTGGTTTTGAGATGGAGACTCGGGCCTGTGAGCATACGTGTGCACAGATGTCAGCCTGCTGCAAGGTCCAGGCCGATGCCCTCCCAGCCCAGGTCCACTCTCCCTGAAGACTGGGACAGTGTCTAGGGAACTGGGAGGCGGGGCAGTACCAGGGGGAGAGGTAGAGGAGGTGGCCATCAGTCCTCAGAGTACATTGTCAACTATGGAGAGAGTTGACAAGTTTTTGTTTAGATACTATCACAGGGGTATTTTATTTATACTGTTTTTTTTTAACAGATCAAAGCAACACCTGTGGTTAAAGAGCCAAATAGCATGGAAGGCTTATTTATTTATTTTTTGTGGTACTGGGGATTAAACCTAGGGACCTATCTCTAGTAAACCTAGGGTTCTATTTCTGAGCTACACCCTCAGCCCTATTTTATTCTTATCTTGAAACAGGGTCTCACTAAGTTGCTGAAGGCCTTGCTAAGTTGCTTAGGCTGGCCTTGAACCTGGAATCCTCCTATCTTAAGCCTCTCAAGTACTGGGATTACAGGTGTGTGCCACCACGCCAGGCTGCATGGAAAGCTTTTAATTAAAACAAAAACAAAAACAAAATATGTGCCTTGCTCATCTCCTCCCTTACGCCCACTTCCCAAAGACAATACCCTTTAACCCTCCCATCCTCATTGACAATTCTTGGGGTGACTACCTTCATGTCTCTAAATAATATAGGCATGCCATTCGTGCTTGTCCAGGACTGCTGTGACTAAGTACCATTAACTGGGTGTCATAAAACAGCAGGAACGTATTGTCTGCCCTTCTGGAAGCTGGAAGTCCAAAACCAAGTGTCAGCAGGGCCATGCTTCCTTGGAAGGTTCCAGAAGAACCCCCACCACCACCTCTTCCAGCTTCTGGAGGTGGCCACCGATCCTTGGTGTTCCTTGGCTGGCCCTGTGTGCCTCTGTCTTCACGTGACGTTTCCTGCTTCTTATGAGGACAGTCATGTTGGATTAGAGCCCACCCAAGGACCTCATTGTAATTACATCTACAGAGATCCTATTTCCAAATAAAGTTATCTTCCCAGGTACCGGGGACTTGAACATATCTTTTGAGGGGACACAATAAATCCATAACACCAGTGTTCCTCAGTTTGTAAACGTTTGACTCTGTTGTCTTCCTTTTAAGGTAATGAGGTTTCTCTCTCTCATTCAGTCTGTCTCTTCCCCAAGCCTCTTCCTTCTGTGGTCTGTCCCTCCACTTGGAGGACATTGCTTACATCTCAGAGGAAACCCTTGAACCTTCATTTCTTACTCCATTAACCAGAGAGTATCACTGAAGTACCCTTTAGGACATGAGACCATTAGCTCTTCATCTCTCCTCCCCTTCCTCCTCCCGCCTCTGTCAGCCAGTGCTGACACAGGTGGATAACACCTGTGTTCTTTCACTCACCCGAATGGTTCAATCCTCTGTCATTTTTCCTCAGTTCAATGTTTGTCTATAGCTTCTACACATAGGGCATAAAAGTTGAAAACCAACAAATAGTGTTTTCATTCTTTATTAATATGAATTATTAATAGGTACTGGATTATATTGCCTTTGCATGTTTTATGGGTCCTGTTTGTGTGTGTGTGTGTATGTGTTTGTGTGTGTGTGTGTGTGTGTGTGTGTGTGTGTGCACGCACTACTGGACTATTAAACCCAGGGCCATTCTACCTCTAAGCTACACCCCCAGCCCTATTTTATTTTTTCTTTCAAAACAGTGTCTCGCTAGGTTACCACATGCTGCTGGCCTTGAACCGGTGATCCTCCTTTCTCAGCCTTCCAAGTAATGTGATTACAGGTGTGCACCACCATACCCAGTGCTTTCTGGGTTTTAATTAAAATACTTTATAGCACTCAAAGAATGACAGTATAATTTCTGTTTGTATAGTACTTTAGAATCTACATTTCATTTGATTTTAGATGGCAGCACACTTTTCTTTGGGAACTTCATTTATTAGCACATCTTGAAATCTTCTTGCATTAGATATTGAAATGAGGCATTTTGTATTATTATGAAACATTTAATTACATGGGATGGTAACAATGTGGACCTCTGCTCTTTATGAGTTTTTAGTATCAGGTAACTGAGGTAGTGCTAGCTAAACTTTTTTTTTACTTTTTTAAACTTTAAAGACCAATATAGAAATGCTAATTGTGTGTGTGTATGTGCGTGCGTGTGTGTGTGTGTGTGTGTGTGTGTGTGTGTGTGTGTCTGTAGGACTAAGGACTGAACTCAGGGGCACTCCAGCACTGAGCTACAAACCCAGCTCTTTTTATTTTTTATTGTGAGACAGAGTTTTGCTAAGTTGCCCAAACTTGGTCTCAAATTTGAGATCCTCCTGCCTCAGCCTCCCAAGTCACTGGGATTATAGGTGCACACCAGCTGTTAACTTCTTGTTTTACCAAATTGGTATATTAATAAATCAGCTATTTTTTACTCTTGCTGGTGAAATAAAGAATATTTAAAACCAAAAAGAAGTAATGTCATAATCCTGGAATGAGTTGCACCATTTTAAAATTGGATGAATTTAACTTCAAAAAGCCAAAAATGAAGTACTTTCTTAATTTTTCTCATTTGGTGTAAACTGATGAAAATAGCCTAAAAGGAGATTATCTTGGATCAGACTTGCTTAGTGGACTTTAATAGATGTAAAACTTAACTGTTAATTAGCTCCACTTATTCTGTGGATGGTTAAATTGATTCATTAGACCCTGGTATGAAAGATTAGGACAAGGGCAGGCTTGTATGGTTTGATTCACCCTATTTCATGACCCCCAAAACTATAAACAGATCTACTTATGCCCAATTATATACCCCTAGTGCAGGCCAGCAGAGCCATCTCACAAATGTGTGATGTTGGGCGTGAATCTCAGTAGACACGCACAGAACTGTCACCTGTATATGTGTAGTCCTCTAGTGAGTCACACTTGAACTCTGGATTAATTTCTTTTTTCCATAAAGTGGTCTGTCTGTGCATTTTTTTTCAGTACTGGGGATTGAACCCAGGGGCATTCTACCTCCAAGCTACACCCCCAGCCCTATTTTTTATTCTTTATTTTGAAACAGGGTATCACTAAGTTGCGGAGGGTCTCACGAAGTAGCTGAGTCTGGCCGCGAACCCGGATCCTTCTATCTCAGCCTCCCAAGTACTGGGATTACAAGCGTGTGCCACCACGCCCGGCTCTGTCTGTGCATATTTTACCAGAGTCATTTTGTAACTTGAGTTAATATAACTTGCAAAGCTTAGGCATCCAACCAATGCACCGTGACAGCCTTTTAGCGTCTCCTCTAAACTAAATCTAAACTGAAGTGAGACTACTGACTGTAGGCGTCCCATCGAATCTATTTGATTAATGAACCATCAGATTCTTTCTCTGAAAACACTTGTAGATTGAGATAGCACCGTTACTAAGCGTTAGCATGTTCCCTTGCTACATTCACTTGGATTCAGTTTTTAGAATGTTAATGTTTTTAATATGACATTTTGGGAGAACTCCTCAAAATTAATGTCTTACTTTTGAGGGGTGGTAAGAAATGTTGGGGTGTGCAAACCACAGGCGACTGTAATGATGGTACTGTGTATCACCCTGAGCTTTCCTAAGGCCATGTGGTTTAAAACCTTAATTATATAATCTTCACAACACCCCTGAGAGGTAGTTAGATGTTGTCTTCCCACGTTTTGTACACAGGGGAAACCCAGGGCAGACCAAGCTTAAGGAGTGAATAGCCCCAGTTTACAGAGCAAGTCAATTGCAAAGTGAGGAAAGGAAGTCTAGGCTCCTAAACCACATCGCCTATCCATGGCATCGCTCTGCGTCCATATTCTCAACCTTTAGGATTCCACACTAGACCATTTTGGTTTTTGAAGACTTGGACATTTGAATGAAATCAGATGTGGCTTTCTAATTAGAAGCTCCAACAGCATGTCCTGTGAGGTTTCAGGGTGGCGAGAAATGAAGGTGAGATGGCAGTTGAGCCCTGGGACACAGGCCAGGCTCTCTAGACCAGGAAAGGGGCTCTGAACTGAAGTATCCCCAAGCTCGGTCTATCAGAGGTAATGGTTTGTAATGAGCTACTGAGCGGTCTACATCGTCATCCCATTTTATTGGTGACCAGGAACTTACACTGTGGGAAAGTTTTGGTTAATCATTCACGAAGCTGGAGAAGGTAGCGATGCAGCCCTATACCAGTCTAGATCTGGGTCGCTTAGCTCTTTTGGACTTCAGCTGCCATCAGTAAAATGGAGATCATGATGTCAACTGCCAGGCCCTTCGTCTTCCAGGTGTCCTTGGTAGGAGTTGAACTTGCAATCACACGCTCTTCTTTAGGTCAATGTTCTCAATGGCTGGGCCCCACCATCCGAGGTCCAGTTCCAGGTACAGGCCCTTGTTCTACAGCTTCGCATTCTTGCTTCTCTACATTTCATCTCTGCCCACATTCCGGGTGACCTTTGGAAGACCCCGTGCCTCTGCTTTCTGTTCTCATCAGATGGTTTTTGTAGAGATCCAGGGAGCACGCTACTCAGGATGGAGCCTGGTGACGACCCACTGGAAGACCTGATCTTCATTTTAGTTGAAATCTAATACTCAGTGGGAAGTACCAGGGCAGGGCCGCTCTCTAGGGTACCCTTCCCATAACCCATATTTTGAATACATGTATTAATTTATAACACAAACATTTGGAAGTTTCAAATAACCTTGGACTATACCAAAAAAAAATCCGGGGCTCCATAATCATGACCCCAGTTAAGAATAGCATTCATCAAAGGAGGACGGGATTCCGTCTGAGCATGCATTCGTTTTTGTTCAGTCGTGTTATACATGGCCATTGTTCCAAAGCAGAAAAACCACCGGGCAGGCATCCCTTTATCTCTCAAACAAACATTCCCCGTGGTGGGGAGTTTGTTGTACATAAAAGGAAGCTTTTTCTTATGCTGGAGCTTTCCAAACAGACAGGGACTCCTGACAGTAAAGACCAAAGAAAGAATAATTTGAAGGAGCTTTCAGTGAGCGGAAAATAAACACTAACTTTATATGTATTTCAAGTATGTAAAAGACTCAGGTGGGAAACGGATCCTCCGATAAAAGAGAAATGCTTAGGAGGGTGGAAAAGGAAGAAAACGTTCGGCAGTGTTTGGAACTGGGCAAGTCTAGGGAGTTTCTTTCCTCTTTTTTTTTTCTTTCTGTTTTTTTTTTTTTTTCCTGGTTAGCTGCTCATAGCCACAAGTATGTATATTATTTCCTTCTTGCCCACAATTTACTGAGAATCGTCTTTCTAATATACTGGGGAATCCCAAATAAAAATCTCATTTTTCTGAAAACAGGTAAGTCATTTAACTCTAGCAATTAAATTATTCATATCTAGATTGCAAAATAATCAAATTCTTGTAATAGGAATCTCTAATGTTCCTGTCATATACTCTCCCTCCCAATTTATACTGTAAATGGTTAGGGTTGTTAGGGAAGAAGTTTTGCACTGGTCCCTGATGTTTGGAAACAGAATTTAGAAAGCTTTCTCATGAAGGCTCTCCAACAATTAGTTTACCCCATGCATGCAATGCAGTGGTAGGATCTCAGAATATTTTAACCCTTTTCTAAATGTTGCAATACATTCTTACATTAGATGTGATTCCTGACTACTTTGAACATGCTTCTTATCTGAGGATGGTAAGTATAGGTGACTTCATAATTAGTCAACAGAGTGGCAGGTGTTGGTATGGCCTTGAACCAGCTGCCTGGACTCAAACCCCAGTGCTGCCCTTTTCCTTTTTTTTTTTTTTTTTTTGCGGTACTGGGGATTGAACCCAGGGGCATTCTACCTCCGAGCTACACCCCCAGCCCTATTTTTTATCCTTTATTTTGAAACCGAGTCTCACGAAGTTGCGGAAGCCTCACTAAGTAGCTGAGGCTGGCTGAGAACTCCGGTCTCAGCCTCCCAATTACTGGGATTACAAGCGTGCGCCACCACGCCCTTTTCTATCTGAGGTCTTCGGTAGCTCCCTTTCCTCATTTGCAAAGTGTGAAATATAATAATGTCTTCCTCATAGGGTAGTTGTGCACTTTAAATGAAGCAACGTGAGTTCGGTGCTCAGAAGGGTGCCTGGTACGTAATGAACGCTATGGACACAGGGGCACATAATGAAGAAACAAACCCAAACTGTGTGCGTCCTGGGAACAACTTGAGTTACTGAGAACATAGGTTTTCGTTTTTGGAGTTGGTGTCTATTGTTTGTGTAGTCACATAAACAAATCAGGTCTGAAGCAGCAGATGCTAGGAAGCTACGTGTCCCACCCCTGCTTCCGGCTTCCTCCTGACGTCCTGCCTGTTACCTCTTTTACTCTGGCTCTAAAGCCCCTACATTTATCTACGCAGAGTTTCTCCTCAGCAGAACCTGTGCTGAACTGACCCTCACACAGTTACTTGCATATGGAACAAAGTAAAATACTACTTTGTTATCAGAGCATTTCCACCAAGACATGAGGATGTAACCAGAGACAGCAAATCCAGGACGTTTGTAATGTTAATACACAAGGGACAAGTTCAGTAGGTGCTGGGTTTCCAGTTTGCTTTCAATTAACTTGAGAGCAAATCTTCTGGCAGATAAGCCATGGCACGAATATTCAAGGTTTAACAAGTCCTATGTCTTCGTAAATATTCACTCCGTTATATCTAATAATCTTTTTTTTTGCGGTACTGGGGGTTGAAACCAGGGGCATTCTACCTCTGAGCTACACTCCCAGCCCTGTTTTTTGTTCTTTATTTTGAAACAGGATCTCACTAAGTTGCAGAGGTCCTCACTAAGTAGCTGAGGCTGGCCGCGAACCCAAATCCTCCTGCCTCAGCCTCCCAAGTACTGGGATTACAAGCATGCGCCACCACACCCGGCTCTAATCTTAGGGAATAAAAATCTCATTGATCTCTTTTTTTGAGGTACTAGGAAAATTAGCACTTCATACGTCAGGAATAGAAGATGGGGAGAGACATAAAGTCCCCCTTGTAACTTGTTGTGGTTTTATTTTCTAGATGGTAAAGGGAATGCTAAATAAAGTTCACTACGTGAGACTGACTAAAAAGTTTGTCTTGACAGTCAAATATAAGATATCCTTTTTAGTGTTAGCCACTCTTTTTTTTGTAAGGTTATACAGTTATGGTTGACTTTAAAATATGAAAATTAAAAATTTCCCCCTCCACCAATATTGAAACTTCATGGTATATATAAGCCAGGTTTCATGTTAATTACTGTAATAAGCAATTTTAAACCTCCCATGCCAGTATTTTACTTCATTTGATTATTCATACATTTTTCACTATTATTATTTGCTCATTATTGGTTTATTGTTGTTGTTGTTTTTAATATTTTACTTGAACTTATGGACCACGCATTTGCTTCAGAAATTCTCTAGAGCTGGGCATGGCGGCACACGCTTGTAATCCCAGTACTTGGGAGGCTGGGACAGGAAGATCACAGGTTCACAGCCAGCCTCAGCTACTTAGTGAGGCCCTCCCCAACTCAGTGAGACCCTGTTTCAAAATAAAGAATAAAAAATAGGGCTGGGGGTGTAGCTCAGAGGTAGAATGCCCCTCAGTTCCATCCCCAGTACCACCAAAAAAAAAAAAGAAATTCTCTAAAAGACAGCAATTCTATTAACAGTGATCAAAGTACCTAAACAATAAAGAAGTTAAAAATTTTTAAGTTTGGCCAGGCGTGGTGGCGCACGCTTATTATAATCCCAGTACTTTGGGAGGCGGAGACCGGAGGATCCGGGTTCGCCGCCAGCCTCAGCTCGCTCTCTCTCTCTCTCTCTCTCTCTCCCTGTCTCTCTCTCTCTCTCTCTCTCTCTCTACCTAGTGGGGCCCTCTGCAACTTCGTGAGACCCGGTTTCAAAATAAAGTATAAAAAAATAG
>PVJS01020006.1:18472-33182 GCA_004027185.1 Glis glis | reverse complement strand
GAGAGAGAGAGAGAGAGAGCTGAGGCTGGCCGCGAACCCGGATCCTCCGGTCTCCGCCTCCCAAAGTACTGGGATTACAAGCGTGCGCCACCACGCCCGGCTTAAAGTGACTATTCTTAAATTTTTCTATTGGTTAATCAGGGTAAGAAGAATTGAAAGTGAAGAGGAGGAACAATTAATGTTTATGGAACCCTGAGGTATGAGGTATTGTACTGGCTACATAATAGCCCTGTGAGGAAGGTACACTGAACTCACTGTAGAGATGAGCAACCTGAGGCTACAGAGATGAGTTTTGTAGATCTTATAACTAGCATAAATTTAAAGCCAAAATTATAATCTAGGCCATTGTGACTTTACTGCCTATAGAATTTCTAGTCTGATATGCAACTCCCAGAATTGTGCCTTGTATATACAGTCACACTAAAGGATGGATGGATGGATGGATGGATGGATGGATGGATGGACGGACAGACAGATGATGGACAAAGCACCTATATGATTAATTCATATTTTTCCTCCTACCTTGTCCCTCAGTTATGGTTTCGTTGTTCTTGTTTTGACTTTTTTTTTAAACTGATTTCCCACAATAATAAAAGGGACAGATAATAGAAATAATTGAAAACAAAAATAATTCAGAAATAATTTCTATGTAGTCTGAAGATTTTGTTCAGGCCCTTTTAAGTAGCACACTTACCAAACGAATTATATTTTTACCTTGGAAAGTATTAAAATTATTTTTCATTCCTTAAACACCCACCACCAGTTAGACATAAGCTGGATGCCAGAAAAAGGCAACTGGGACATGATACTTTAGAGGAAAAAAATCATAAGCTTTGTTACCTTTGAGTGAGTGATGGAGAGTATATTTATAACCCCAAAAAGAGTCCTTTAAATTTAATCAGAAACAGTGGGTCATTTCTCTCTGAATGTTTCTTTATAGTATGATCTGCAAAGAGATATTATTCAGAATCTCTTTAGAAAGATTTTTGACCTGCCCGATCCCTCAATAGTAAATCTCATTCAATCTTTGAGTGAGTGCATGGGATTATGAAAGAAGCCAAGTTGTCTCAAGCTGTCCCTCTGGGTCCTCTAGTCATCCTGACCCAAGCCAGTGTCCCTGGTGACTCTCTATTCCCTCACCCATCAAAGCGTTAAGTCAGAAGCCCACCATCTTTCCTAATAGATACCCAGCAGTTGCCGCAAATTCCAGGAAGTACAGGCTACAACGGCTTTCTCTTTCTGGACAAACTCTCTGGATGGCTATGCAGGGGCCCTCGGGAGCACTAAAGCAAGGCCGTCGTAAATGAGGCGCAGTCGTGGAACCGGGATGCTGAAACACAGACGATTTAGCCACCGAGTGCTGAGGAATTATGGTTCCCTAGGAAAGCAGCAAGGCACACCTTCTGGAGGAAGGTAGAAGAGGATGGTCCAGGTTCTGAAATCTGTTGTGCAGCCCAGGGGGAAGCATGATAATTATTCTATTGCCCACACTGTTACAGTAGCCTGGATGGACTCGAATAATCCCATTTGTCTCTTAAGAAGTCTGATCTAAAAAACCCTGCCCACAGCGAGCTACCAATGCCACCTTCCAAATACTATTCTAATATTCCTCTTGGATTTGTGACAGTCCCTTACAACCCCATAATCTCTCATCCTGGCATTCTAATTTCTTGCCTATCCTTTTGAAGTTCTCAGTAGTAGTGAGGTTCACTTAGTAACCCGTGAGAACAAATTACAAAGCTACGCCCCACTCTCTTGAGTCCTGGACCCAAAAATTCAGAGCTCTCCTCACTGACTAAGTATAATTCAGACTTAAACTTATTTAACCACATGGTAATGTACTTATTATCTAGGTTGCATCAAGTAGACTTTGGAAAAAAGCCAACAGTATGTAACCTGGGTCTTCATTCATTCATTCATTTAGCAATTGCTCAACACCTACCATGTTCCTATGTCAGAGGCTGTGCTGAGCTCTGAGAATGGAGAAATAAAGACACTGTCTCTGGCCCCATGACTTTGGAACCTAACACCCAGAGCTCAGATGCACCTCTGCCTCTTGCTAGCCATTTAACATTTCTGTACTTCTGATTCACCATTCCTAAAGTGGAGATGAAAACATTACCTGTTCATGTGTATGTATGTGGTACTAGGGATTGAACCCAGGGGTGAACCTCTGAGCTATACCCCCAGCCCTATTTTATTTTTTCTTTATTTTGAGATAGGGTCTCACCAAGTTGCTGAGGGCCTTGCTAAGTTGCCAAGGCTAGCCTTGAAACTGCACTCCTCCTGTCTCAGCCTTCCAAGTACTGGGATTACAGGCATGCACCACCACACCTGGCTTATTCAATAGAACATTTACGAAGATTGGCCAGGCATGGTGGCGCATGCTTGTAATCCCAGTACTTTGGGAGGCAGAGACTGGAGGATCCGGGGTTCACGGCCAGACTCAGCTCGCTCTCTCTCTCTCTCTCTCTCTCTCTCTTTCTCCATGTCTCTCTCTCTCTCTCTACCTAGTGAGGCCCTCCGCAACTTTATGAGACCCGGTTTCAAAATAAAGTGTAAAAAAATAGGGCCAGGGGTGTAGCGCGGAGGTAGAACTCCCCTGGGTTCAATCCCCGGTACCGCAAAAAAAAAAAAAGAACATTTGCGAAGATTGAATGAAATACTATATGGGAAGAGTCATAGTAGAGTACCTATAATACAGTATATACTGAAATACTGTAGGAGAAGGGTCATAGCAGAGCACCTATTATACAGTAGATAATAAATGTTAGCTATAAATACCATTTGTGGTTGACAGCTTGTGATGTAACTCTAACTCTGGATGATCCTCATCTCCTGGTATCCATGCCCTTGTTTAACCCTTACCTTTGGGGCATGCTGGTCCTAGTGACTTGCTTCAAACTAATAGACAGCAAAGGTGATGGTGGGCTGTCACTCTGCCATAACTAGATTATGACTGTCTCCAGCGACTGTCTCCAGCTTGGTGATATTCTCTTTCTCTCTCTCTCTCTCTCTCTCTCTCTCTCTCTCTCTCTCACACACACACACACACACACACACACACACACACACACACTTTCACAGCCTTGCTCTATCTGCATGCTGGTGTGATGAAAGGGTCATTTTGTAAGAAACAGAAGATGAGCTCTAGCCAACAGGGAGCTGAGGTTCTCAGCTCCACAGTCCAAGGGGACCAGAATCCTACCAACGACTGCATCAGTGAGATCAAGGGTAGACCCAACTCCAGTTGAGCCTTGATGCGACCCCAGCCCTGGCTGACACCTCGATCGTAGGATTGTGAGAGACTGAAGCACAGGACCCGGCTCAGCTATGCCCCACTTCCTGACCCACAGAAACCAAGAAATGAGACCTGGTGTTTGGCAGTAGCTTGTTATGTGACAAGAGCTTGTTAGTGCACTATTACTACTAAACACCCTGGTGGATATGAGGGACAAGGAGAAGACTCTGTGTGCGGCAGGACTAATAGAAAGAGAGATAGCAAAAGGGGTGCATTAGCAGCTAGATCATCAGGAGCTGAGAGTGCCATGATAAATATTTGGGGCTTCCCAAGCTAGATGTGGTGGTGCAGCCCTGTAACCCTAGTACTTGGGAGGGTGAGACAGGAGGATCACAGGTTTGTGGCCAGCCTCAGCAACTTAGTGAGGCTTGCAGCAACTTAGCAAGGCCCTGTTTCCAAATAAAAATTAAAAAGGGCTGGGGGTGTAGCTCAAAGGTAGAAGTCCCCTGGGTTCAATCCCCAGTACCATATCCATATATTGTACACACACACACACTTGGGACTTTTCATTGGGACATTACAAAGTCATCAAATGTTCTTTAAGCAAAGTAGGGACTCAATTTCTTCCTAAATAATAAGACAACTATGGAGCCTTAAAGAAAAAATATTTTTCAAGGGAAGGAGCCAAATGTACATCATCCAGGTTATAAAATTGGAACACTTCCCGGAGAACTGAGATCTCTTATTTTTGCCCCTTCAGCTATTAGGCAAATCGCTTTGGGATTTGTATCACCAAGTTTAATGGCGAAGAAAAGAAATGAAAGTGAAGTTACTGAAATAAACAATTTCATTAAGTTCAAAATCAGTGAGTTCAAAATCAATTAAATTTGTAATACCCTTATTGAGGACACAAGTGGTAAATTAATAACAGTGACACGGAGTTTTCAGGAATACAAAAAAAGTGAGACTTTTGAAATAACACTCAACATTACAGCTTTCTACATCAATAAAGATACATCTCTCTTTTTTTATTTGCACACCTCTTTTTAAATCCTGAGCCAAGACTTTATATCTGCCTGCCCTTCGACAAGTCCTATAAATCAGTTAGAAAGTGACCCAATTTTTACACTTGAGACATAATGTCCATGTATCTAGGTCTTATCATTACAAGGAGACTGAGATAAGAATATGGTCTGTAAAGCAAATAAAAAGAAAATATCCTAGCCAGGCATGGTGGTGCACGCCCATAATACCAGTACTTGGGAGGCTGAGACAGGAGGATCGCAGGTTTGAGGACAGCCTTGACAAGTAGTGAGACTCTCATCAACCTAGCAAAACCCTGTTTCAAACTAAATTTTTTTTTAAATAGCTGAAGGTATAACTCAAAGATAGGATGCCCTGGGTTCAATCCCCAGTATCACAAAAAGGAAGGAAGGAAGGAAGGAAGGAAGGAAGGAAGGAAGGAAGGAAGGAAAGAAGGAAGGAAGGAAGGGAATACCACTAAAGAATTTACAGAAAGATTCGGGTTCAAAGCACAAGACACTAGAAGAAGAGAAATTGTTCATGGAAGAATGACTTCTAACTTGGCATCCACATGATAAGTCCTATGTCCTTACTGTCAGAAGATCCTGTAACCATTCTCTCATAGAACTTCACACCTTTGTTTGACTGGTTTTTATTGAACACCTACTATGAGACAGGCACTTTGATAGGCCCCCAGATGCCCTCCTATCTACTGGCATTGGGAATCTATAGAACTCATTCAAGGCAAGAGCAGGCCTTGCATAAGAAGAAACTTTCCATTAGAAGGGACCAGAATGCCGGGCGTGGTGGTGCACGCTTGTAATCCCAGTACTTTGGGAGGCGGAGACCGGAGGATCCAGATTCGCGGCCAGCCTCAGCTCTCTCGCTCTCTCTCTCCCTCTCTCTCTCTCTCTCTCTCTCTCTCCTTAGTGAGGCACTCCGCAACTTCGTGAGACCCGGTTTCAAAATAAAGTATAAAAAATAGGGTTGGGGGCGTAGCGCGGAGGTAGAACGCCCCTGCGTTCAATCCCCGGTACCACAAAAAAAAAAAAAAGAAGGAACCAGAATGCACAGTTCCTCATGAAAAGAATGGAGTGGGACTCAATTGTCTATTATCAAATCGCCTCCAATTCTAAAGGACTCCGAATCGACAGCCCCTCGAATGCTCAAATTCAGCTCATTCTCAAACTGCAGGAGAGTCCTAGAGCAGGGTTCATGACTGGAAATGAATAGGTTCTGTCTTACCTTCCTGATGGCTCACTTCAGGGAACGAGAGTCCTCCACATCTCCAGGGCATGCTGAGTGTGTTCTATAACTGCTGAAGTAATCCCATAGAATCCTCAATCAATACACCTGCTGATAGAAGAAACATTTGGAGACAGAGGACCGAGGGTTAGAAGCGCAGCCACCTTCCCTTTATACTAAAGATGGGTCGAGTAGAGTCTACAGAGGGCCTTTGACCTGTACCGGGTTGCACGTGGCATCCATGCTCATTAGCATAGACCTGGGCTTGAGCTAAAATATCTCTAGGTATTGCCATATCTGATAACTATAGTTTTCATTCCTCCAAAATAGATGGTGCTATCCCAGAATCATGGAATGCCTAGGGTCCCCAACCTACCTCTTCTCCTTCCATTTCACAGGAAAGAAATTCAAGGCTAAGGGATTCCAGCAATGTGATGCTTAGCAACCAATCAAGAACTAGAACTCAGGTCAACATTCACCCAAGTCTCAATCTACTCCCCAAACCCTCTCCCACTAGCTCATTCCAGAGTCATCTACTAAGCCTTCCCTGTGCCCCCACTATTCTACCTGGTTCTGTGACCACAACTCAAACCAAGAAGCTGAGCTGAAGCCCCTCCTCATACTGCACAGCTGAGCTGGCCAGGCAGAGCAAGGCCCGAGTTGAAAGAAATCCCAGCAAAAAATCCGAACAGAGAAAGTGACAGCAACAACCACAAAGGAAAAACCAATTCCTTTCATGGCCAAGCTAATTCCTTTCAAGAGCTAAAGACCCCTCACTCTGGTTTTTACCTTCCTCCTTTTGGGCATTTTTCACAGCGGCATCTCAAATCTAATCTTTGTGGATTCCTCCAAAGAAAGTAGTTGGGAGAGGAGAGTGATATTAGCTGATGAGCTGGAATTAGTTAAACTGACTCCTAGGGTGTGTAATGCACTTTACTAAATCAGAGATAATGAATTCCATAGAGAGCGCACGAGGGAGAGGGAAAAATAAGCACACAGTCTAAATATACTCCATTTCATGGGAAGCAAAGGGATGGTCACAGAAAGTTCACTTGGGAAAGGGCCTAGATCCGACTGGACAAAGAGGGAGCTGGTCTTTGTGAACTGTGAATGAACACGGCCAATGAACTGTGAGGGGGACACGGACATTCTAACAGAGCTTGGCATGGAAGTTGCTGATGGGCATGAAGTTTCAGACAGAGGCTGAGCCACAGTGCTTTGTATACTGCAGTTGCAAACAGATTCTTTGTTCCTTCCATGGCCCCAGTGAACCATACCCCCCAACCATATCCATGTCTTTGCATCGTCTCCTTCCACATTGTCTCTGAACTCAGCCATGGGACTACTTCTGTCCAAGGGCACGAGCCAAGCAGAAACTTGTTATGTAGTTGCACACTGAGGCTTACCCTTTCAGGACACCTTCTTGGAACCCAGCTGCCATTTTTTAAATATATTTTTATTGGTGCATTGTAATCACACATCATAATGAAGTTCAGAGTAATAGGGACAGACATGCACACAGCACTTAGTGAGCTTCCCCCTGACCCCACCCCACTCCCTCCCCTTCCCCATACAGGACATTGAGATTAGCCCCAGCTACCATTGTGTGAGGAAGCCCAAGCAGCCATGTGGAAAGACCTACATGGAAAAGCACCAAGGCCCCCAGCCAACAACCCCGCTGAGCTCTCAATCAGCAGCAAGCACCAATTCTTAGCCAAATAGGTGATGGCACTTCAGACCTAGCAGCCAAGTACTAGGTAGTAGCCTAGTACCTGAGTACTCTGGCTGATACCACACAAAACAAGAGACCTGTCCAGTCAGCCCAGAGAATCATGACAGATAATAAATTGTGGTGGTTGTTGCACTATGTTTTGAGATGGTAAATTACACAGCAACCGATAACCAAAACTAAGTTCAGTACCAAATCTGGGGTAGGACCATTGCACAGGCCACACAACTTGGCCACCTGTGGCTAAAGCCAAATGTGGTGGTGCATGCCTATAATCCTACTACTTGGGAGGCTGAGCCAGGAGGATCACAGGTTCAAGGCCAACCTCAGCAACTTAGCGAGACCCTGTTTCAAAATAAAAGAAAAGAAAAAGGCTTGGGGTATAGCTCAGAGGTAGAATGCCCCTGGGTTCAATCAGTGGTAAAAAAAAAAAAAAATTAAAAGACTGTGGCTGAAAAGGTGACCATAAGTGGCTATTTACAAAACCTGAGTTCATTCCACCGCTGCCTTCCCATTCATGAAAGTCAGTGGACGTGAAAGAACTTTGCAGACTCCAAAAGGGTCTTGCAGAGGTTCTCTCTGGTACAGATATCAAGGTCTGTTCCTGTTTTCCTTCTATTTCTGCCCCTACTCTTTTCTTTTTGCTTTGTGCTTCCTTCTCTTTCTCCAGATTTCTTATTAAGACCTGTCACCTTCCCGGTGCACCTTCAAAGCTCACTAAGGGGAAAAGGCACTGCTGGGGTCCAATAGAGCCCGTCTTCTTTCCTAGGCTTGAATTCTGGGCTTAGGGCACAACCAAACAGCCTCGGAAAAGTTAGCCATTGAGCCATGCTTTCCCCTCATCTGCAGAGTCAAAATCAGTCTGCCTTGCAGTGTTCCTGAGAGGACCCAGTGAGACAAAGGACACCCACACACCCCTACCCAGAACTGAGCCTCGGCTTCCTGGGAAGAAAGCTTCTCCCCTTTCCACTTCTCCTTTTTTAACTGCTCATTCATAGTGTTTTTCCTTCAATTCTAGTTCCTCTTCTAATAACAAGACCTCAATCAGCTCATCTGCTCCTCACTGGAACCAGGAACAAAGAAGTTGCAACTCTAGATAAAGTGACACAAGAGGTTCTTATGGGAATTGAGATAATGAAATCACCCTGGACCCTCTCCCCTTTCCAAAGAAAATAATCATGACCATTTTGAAAGACCCCAGAACATAAGTAAATAGAAGTCTTCATTTTCTCAAAAGATAGAAGACGTCATATGACAAAACAATAATGGGATAGGAGGAGAGAGAGAGAGAGGCAACTAGTAAGAAATATATGCACAACGATCTATATTATGAATATACATGTATATTTATATCTCAGCAGGCCCTGTGGAGTTACAGATGAGCTAATTAAAATGCTTATGCTTTTAGCAATGATGTTTATTGAAATCATTTTATAACCATCCAAATTGAGGTTTGTTTTCAGCTATAATGCAATGCTACCTGGAATATTCTGACCTAAATTATTTATGTGGCTAAAAATAGATTGCTCTTCCCCCATCACTGACTTCATAGATCTGTCTCAGGATGTGGAAAATTTTGGTAAGCTCTAATGGCTCTACAGGATTTTCCTGCATTTTCAGAGCATACTAAGATGGGAACTGAGCATATCGGGGCAATAAGACACCTGGGAAGGGGCACGAGGTTGAAATATCCCTCAGGGAAAGACTGCACATAAATAAATGCTCCTGAATCCAGAAGGACCATTGGTAACATGCTTGAGACCTACATGGATAATGTGTCTGTCTGGGTTCAGGTCATCAAACTACTTTTTCTAGCTCTATTGTGTATTGGAAGAAAGAAGATGAAGCTGCCAAAGAATAGCACTAGGAGGTGTTTTGGGGGAATCTTTTTGGGGAGGTAGAACTGTTCTGAATCACATTGTGGTGGTAGTTACATGAGTCCACATGTGTTAAAATTCCTAGAACTGTACCCCCCAAAAAAAGCCAATTATATGTACATTAATTTAAAAATATTTAAAGGGAGGCAGATGTGGTGACACATGCCTGTAATCCCAGAACTTGGGAGGCTGAGACAGGAGGATCGCAGGTTCAAGGACAGCTTCAGCAATGTCACGAGACTCAGCAACCTAGCAAGACTCTGTTTAAGAGCAAAAAATAAAAAATAAAAAAGGGCTGGGGTGTAGCTCAGAGGTAGAATACCCCTGAGTTCAATCTCCAGTGCCACAAATATGTATATACACACATACATTTAAAGGACAAAAAATGAATAAGGGTAGGTTTAGTAAATGGTAATTCTGCCTCTGAATTTCATCTTGCATTGATTGGCTTTCCTCCACATGCTTTGCCAGCAGCATCTCTCCCCTGGGATTTTTCAGTAGCCTCCTTAGCAGCACTCCCTCTTCCCTGTTGTCCCCTCTCAACCCATTCTCCATGACGTAATGAGAGAGCTCATGTCGCTTCTAGTCTTCGAGCTTCCAAAGACTTCCCAGCATGCTTTGGTTTAAAGCTAACACTCTTGGCCCACCTACAGAACTCTAACTGTTCTAGCTGCTGCTCTCCTCTCCAGTCTCACTTACCCACAGTTCCACTGAGCTCACTGCCTTCATTCCAAACAGCCACACTCTTCCCGGCCACAAGGTCCTCGCACCTGCTGTTCCTTCCCTTGAGTTGCTCTTCTTCCTGCTTCCTCTTCCTCCTTCTCTTTACCTGGGTAAGTCCTCTTCATCCTTTGGGTCTCAGCTTCAGTGGCAAGACTTCCTTGACCAGCCACCTAAATTAACTTCACCAGTATCGCTTTCTCTTGACGTCCTCCTCTTTGCCTCTATCGCACTTACTCCTATCATCAGGCTACGTGTGTGATGGCTGGCTCTTCCTCACTCGGCTGTAATCTTCAAACTAGGCAAGGCTGTGTCTCAGCTGTGTGCTGGGGCCAGCCCACAAGAGCTCATGGTGCACATCTCTTCCAAATTCTGCATTCAACCAGGTCAGTAGTTTGACATTAGCCACCATGGCAGTATTTACACCACAGAAATTGGCCAGTGCTACAATTTGGAGCTTTTCTTCTTGGGAAGCTGGTTTACTAGCACACCACTGTTTGCCCTAAGTGCTTGATATAGAGCCCGGAACATAGACAATTCTCAGTAAGTGTTTGTTAAATTGATAACAGTTATTATCCCTGATGTGGGTTTTTTTTTTTTTTTGCAGTACCAGGGATTGAACCCAGCCAGGGGCATTCTACTTCCGAGCTACACCCCTGGCCCTATTTTTATCCTTTATTGAAACCAGGTCTCATGAAGTTGTAGAGGGCCTCACTAAGTAGCTGAGGCTGACCGCAAACCCAGATCCTCCAGTCTCCGCCTCCCAAGTACTGGGATTACAAGCGTGTGCCACCACGCCCGGCTCCTGATGTGGGTTTTTTTAACCAACAATCTGATGAGTCCATAAAGAAAGATTTCAGTCTTCGCAGATGATGAAGTTGAAGCTCAAGGAAAACCCCAGGCCACAGCTAATTAGAGATATATGATGTTCAAACTTGGATCCTCTGATTCCCAGCCCAGGGCTCACTGCATTGCACCCTAACCAAAACAGATGCATACATTTGCTGGGAATGCACAAAGTTAGTAGTCCTGTGGATTGCTGAAACAAGTTGTGAGGAAAAAGTAGAATCCTTCACCCCCCAGTTCACAAAGATGGAGATGAGTTAATTATCCTGAGTCTCCATTCCCCCATAGAAGGACTTGCCAAGCTATGCCTAAAAGCCAGAGTGTAATACAAGAAATAGAAAACACCTCAGGTATTTCACACTAAATGATATTTGATATATAAAGTACTAGGTTCTTAACAAACATTGGAAGTCTTCAAGATCTATTGAAGACTATTGAGTTCAATGACGTACCACTGAGCTATGGCCCAGGGCTCAGGAAAATGTTGTTGCTACCAACATCCCACCCACCCACCACTCCTGGCACAGCTTCCTTGAGATGCCCATGAAGTTGATGCCAAGGTACTGACCCGCTGAGTCCAGCTACCACCGATGCCTCTAAGCATGCACGCTTGCATGACCTTGCTTCCCAGAGCAACAGCTTCAGGAAAAGGGACTCTGAACCACTTCCACCTTCCAGCTTTGAATGAGTGCATCTCTGTTGGAAGGCTCTTAGTCATCAGCTTTAAGGTCCAGCTTGGGAGGGGCACAAAGTGCCCACCCAAGTAGGAAGTTTGTTTGCAAGCAGACAAATCTCCAAGGACCAAATGGGACCAGTAAGACGGGACCCTGACATAAGCAGGGACCCTGAAAACTTCCTTGTTTTACCCTTTCCTCCCTGATTCATCCATGACTACCTTGATGTTTTTTCCCTGACTCATCCCATGACTGCTTTTCTGTTTCCTGTGATTAATCATTCTTACAATGTTTTGGCTATAACCCTCAACAAAAGCAAGACACTGATGGAAGGAAGGTAGGAGAGATATCTCTCTCTTCCCCAGCCCCCTCAACTTCCCTGTTTCTCTAATAATAATTTTTTTTTCTAAAAATTATTCTGACTCCGCTGTCATTCATGCGAGAGACTTCTAATCAATCAATCAATATCAACACCATCCGCTACACCTCTCGTCAGAAGAACCTAGGGATTCACAGAAGCCTGGCTGCAAGGGAGCCTTGGGACTGTGGTGTTTCCACTTTCTAACCTCCACAGCTGGAAGAAAAGACGGTTGAGGGAACAAATTCACCATATCCGCTTCTGGCCTCCATGATGTGAGAGCAGAATCCCTCCGCTCATTCATTCTCTCTCTCTCTCTCTCTCTCTCTCTCTCTCTCTCTCTGCTTCCCACCACGATGCCCTGAGATCCACAGACTTTGCCTGGCCTAGCATGAACTGAAACTTCTGAAATCTCCAGAACTGTGAGCATATAAACTTTCCTTCCTCTAAGTTGTGGTCATCAGGTATTTTGGGTCATAGCAGTGAAAACGCAACTGAAGAAAAAAAAAGAAAAAAATATATATATACACATACATATATATGTATGTGTGTAGAATGTGTGTATCTATATGCATATATATGTATACACACATATACATATACACATTAAATAGTATGGGTATACATACACAGAGAGCAAAAAAGAAAATATGGGGAACTGGGTTGTTTTGTTTTGTTTTGTTTTGTTTTCACATTCCTGGGTTTTGGGTTTTTTTTTCACATTCTTGCATTTTTTTTCTCCCTTTCTCTTCATAGCCCCCAAAGGATGCCCTTGGTTACAGATAAACCCTGCCTCTCCCACCCTCCCAGATCAGCAATGCTCCTTCCCCTGGATAATGTGCATCACTCTGTCAACCTGTCTCTGCTCAGTCATTGAAAGGACCAATGACCCTTCAGTGGGTAAACTATCCTCTCCAGGCAAGGTGTGTGTGGGTGAAGGTAGAGGTTCAGGGCTAGACATAGGCCTTCTGCCTTGAAAACCTCCCCTACGACCTTCACAGTATCTGCAACTGCACCATTGGGAAGCATCTTCCTTTGCCAAAACTTCTCTTTGTTCATAATTTTTCCATACAGAAACAGCTCCTAAAATGGAGTTGTTTTGTTGCCATAGGGATTTTTACCCCCCCCAAAAAAAAATAAATAAAACTGCCGGGCATGGTGGCGCACGCTTGTAATCCCAGTACATTGGGAGGCGGAGACTGGAGGATCCGGGTTCGCGGCCAATCTCAGCGCGCATGCGCGTGCGCAATCGATCGATCGATCGATCTATCTCTCTCTCTCTCCTCTCTCTCTCTCTCTCTCTCTCTCCTCTCTCTCTCTCCCTCTCTCTCTCTCTCTCTCTCTCTCTCCACCTAGTGAGGCCCTCCGCAACTTTGTGAGACCCGGTTTCAAAAATTAAGCATAAAAAAAATAGGGCCGGGGGCGTAGCACGTAGGTAGAACGCCCCTGCGTTCAATCCCCGGTACCGCAAAAAAATAAATAAAAATAAAACTGAAAACCAGGGAGGTCAAAAACTCAGAAATGACTCCACACTATTAGACAAAGGAGCAGAAAGATGCAGCCGTGTGCCTCTTGGGGCAGACGCCCCTGAGTGGAATAATAGATGTCAAGAGTGTGTGAGGGCAGAAAAGAAATCTTTACCTTTATTTCCCTGGAGACAGCAGCTCAGAAGCCTGGAATTAAAGGTGACAAGCCCAGGTGTCAGATGGCAGATTAGCTTTGTTCGAGGGATCCGGGCAGGACTAAGGGATTTACGCAGAGTGACAGTCTGTGGGCAGTGGCTGGTACCAAATGCCAGCTAGAGCTCTTGCTATCTGGCAAGCAGACTCCAGGGAGAGACTTGCAGCTAGGAGCGTGAACCTCAGTAATGACCACAATCGTCGATTACAGCGGGCCAGTCCTCGGTGAGCCCCTCTTGTTTGAAAAGCTTAGCGTTCACCCAGAGTTTGATCAGAAACTCCAATTCCACTGGCCTAAGACACTTCTCAAACTAGTCCTGATAACCAGGGAAGTATATCTTCTGATTAAGACTTTTGTTTGTTTTTGGGTCGGTGCAATTCGCTGACATCTCTTTGAATAGGAAAGGTGACAGTCCTGGTCAAGTGGGCCATAGACCAGAAATAGGGAACTTGCACCAAGAGCTTAGCTTTCTCAGTCCGTCTCTGACCTGACTGTTCTAGGGACTGTCCTGTCATGATGAGGGGGACCCTGCAAAGCCTTCCTACTTGGTGACCCACCTTGGGCCAGTTTCTGCTCAACTCCCTACCTTCACTCAATCCTGTGACTTCAGACCTGCGATCTCTCACAATGTATAAAATACAGAGCAGAGGACACAGGAGTCCCTACAGGGGCCCCCGCTGTCTCCACATGTCCATAACTCTGTTTTACTCAAATATCTCCACCTCCACTCCCTAGGTCCTTCTCTCAAAGCATGTGCCACTGTTTTCTCTTCTAGAAATGCAAATCTGACCCTTTTAAGAAACACAAAAGAGCTGAGCATCATGTCACAAGCCTGAATCTCAGTACTTGGGAGGCTGAGACAGGAGGATTGAAGTTCAAGGCCAGCCTTGGCAACATAGTAAAATTCTCAGCAACCTAGTAGATATTGTTTCAAAACAAACAAAAAAAATAAAATAAGACTGGGGGTGTAGTTCAGAGGTAGAATGCCCCTGGGTTCAATCTCCAGTACCTCAAAAAGAAGAAGGAGGAGGAAGAGAAGGAGAAGATGGAGGAAGAGGAGGAGGAGGAGGAGGAGGAGGACAATGATGACAAGGATGAGGAGGAGGAGGAGAAGGAGAAGATGGAAGAGGAGATGGAGGAGGACGAGGATGAGCAGATGGAGGAGGAGGAGGAGTTGGAGGAGAAAGAGATGAAGGATGAGGAGGAGGAGGAGGAGGAGGAGGAGAAGATGGAAGAGGAGATGGAGGAGGACGAGGATGAGGAGATGGAGGAGGAGGAAGAGTTGGATGAGAAGGAGATGAAGGAGGAGGAGGAGGA
>PVJS01020006.1:0-18372 GCA_004027185.1 Glis glis | reverse complement strand
ACTTTGACAAAGTCAATATGAGAAACAGTCCCTGGCAGCAAATTAGGCCACTACTTAATGGCCTGGAATTCCAATTAAAGGAAGGAGCCATAACAGGCTTTATGAGGCTGCCTGACAGTGGGGAGGAGTGTCTGACCTAATCTTGGATCCCAGAAAGGCCACCTTAAGAGGGAAAGCAATTGCCCATCCGATTTGCCGTGGGTGAAAGGAAGCCATAAACTACAGGGAGACTTGGCTCGTTAAAATGGTAATACTCCTGCGTCCACCATGAGGGCACTCCCGGGACACCTCCGGAAATGAAATTTGGAACAATCGGAGAACCAAGCCTTCCCTCCCCTCACTCAATCCAATTATTGTCATTTTATGTGTTGACGCATTAAGAGACCCACTAAATCTAGGCTCCACTCCTGGGTGTGGGCACCCTGCACAGACACCTGCCGGCAAACAGAAAAGTCTGGCCTTTCAACTATAACTTATTAGAGAGGAATGTCAGGGAGGAATCAACTGCTCTAATTCCTACTGGCACCATGTCCTAATTCATTTGAAACTCCCTGAATTACCTCAAGATAACCATCCAGTGTGTGTGCGTAGAGGAGATGGTGGAGGGTGGGGAGAGAGTATGGAATCAGGACTCAGAAGAAAGCTCAGGATTAGACAGCAAATGTAAATCAGAGGAACTGAAATAACAAGATTCATCATACTCGCCCCCCCATGACCCCATCATCTAGTTGGCTTCCAAAGCCGGAACTGCGGTAGTCATCCTTGACTTCTTCAAATCCATCATTCATCCCCCCACTCCACAAGTACTTACTGATCCCCTAGCATGCAACAGGTGCCGTGTTCGCAGCAGTGAATACTGCCATCCACTCTGTCTGCAGGTCTCATTGAGATGTGTCTTAAGATTAGTGTTTTGTTTTTTCTTGTTTTGTTTTGTTTGTGTAGTACTGGGGATTGAACCCAGGGTAATCTACCCCCAAGTTACACCCGCAGCCCTTTTTATTTTGAAACAGGATCTCGCTAAGTTGCTGAGGCTGGCCTAGAACCTGCGATCCTCCTGTCTCAGCCTCCCAAGTACTGGGATTACAGGTGTGTGCCACATACCCAGAAATATTAGCCTCTTTAGAATCAGATTCTGAGAGCCGGGCGTGGTGGCGCATACTTGTAATCCCAGTACTTGGGAGGCTGAGACAGGAGGATCACAGGTTCATGGCCAGCCTCAGCTACTTAGTGAGGCCCTCTGCAACTCAGTGAGACCCTGTTTCAAAATAAAGAATTAAAAAATAGGTCTGGGGCATGTAGCTCGGAGGTAGAATGTCCCTAGGTTCAATCCCCAGTACAGAAAAAAGAAAATCCGATTCTGAGATGAGGAACTGCATGCAGATGCTTTACCGGGGAGAACTCTCAGGAGATACACCTATAATGTGGGAGCGAGGAGGCCAGGTCAGCAGAGGGAGAAGCTGGTCCGTATTGCAATTGCAACCGAGGCCTCAGCTAATCCCGAGCTGTCTGGAGCTCCCGGGCCCTTTAAGATCGCCTGACATTTAGCCTTTGTATATCCACAGCAGACAGTCACTGGCCACGGGTGGACTCCTAGGAAGGAGCATAACCACAGCCCAGAGAAGGACAAAATGTGAACCATGAATACCAGATGTTCCTAACAGCTGCATTAGCCTGAAGAGGGGATCTGAGTGAAGCTCCTCTATCCGCTGCTGCCTCCTCTGCCAACCCTGGGCAGTGACTCTCAGACTTTAGAAATCCTTGTTTCAGACCCTTCTCTGCCTTTGGTGTGGTCCCCACCCATGGTGACCTTGCAATCCTGTCGCTTGCTGTATCCTAAATACCTACATCACCTCTGGAATAACGTTTGAGTTCCCAACTGGAAATCGTCGCGGTCTGCAGATGTATTCAGGCAAGACTTCAAAATCTCTCTCAGAATATTTTTCATCTCTTCCCTTCATTGATATTTAAATTTTTAAAATACAATTATGTTCTGAATCATCTAGCTTTCCACACTAAGCACCATCCTGACATTCCTGTGCCCACGTTCACCTTTATTAATAACTACACGGGCTCCGGGTAGTACTATTTTAATTTCCCCAAGCTAAGGAGGGAAAGTCGAGGGACAAACACTGTGTAAAGGGTGCATTGGGGCCAAAGATTGAAAAACTTCACACCACTGCCCAAATCGAGGTTTCGCAGTGTGTGAACAGAGACGAAGGAGCAGTCGAGTCGCCTCTGACACACAGCACAAGTCAGACTGGAAACGATGCCCCCTAGCAGTATGGTCCTCGTATTAAAAGCCGCAATTTTGCTTCCCCCAAACAACTAGATCTGATACATTGAAATTATTTTTTATTTTATTTTCTGTTTGGTCTTGTAGTTTCCATTGAATACAATTTATAAGTGCTCTTTCATAGTTGCCTAGTTATATGCTACAAATATAATGGCATTAGCTAGGCATCGTGGCACATGCCTGTAATCCCAGTACTTGGGAGGCTGAGACAGGAGGATCCCAGATTTGAAGGCCAGCCTCAGCAATAAGTTGCTGAGACCCTGATTCCAAATAAAAGGTAGAATAGGACTGGGAGTGTAGCTCAGAAGTAGAATGCCCCTGGGTTCAGTCCCTAATACCATAAAATATATATAAACATATACATACACATATATATAGGCATTAAACCTGGTTCTACAGTTGTACATATATATGTATATAGCCATAATATATATACATATATATATATATAGTTGTATATATATGGAAATATATATATGGGCATATATATATGGATTTCTCTCTATATATGGATATATATTTATATATGGATATGTATATCCATACACACAGATATATAAATAAAATTATGATGAAATTATTGAAGTCAACACTGAGGGATTTAGAGAATCTTTTGCCTGAAGCTCAGTTAGAGGGTATCAAAAATGGCCCAAGTGGAAAGTGTGGCTCTCGGCTCCTTCACAGCCTCACAGCCCCGCATGATCTGGTCCTAACTCATCTGCCCTTCTCCTCGCACGGCTTCCCGCAGACTAGAAGGGTCCCTCCAGGGGAAAGGTGACTGCATTACTTGTAAAATAAGAAATTGGGCATTTGTTCTATTCCATCCTGCTTAGAAAAATCTAAGGTTGGGAGAGAAATGGAGAGCCCAATTATCATAAATATGATGACCACACATCCGACTTTGCTCAGGATAGTCCTCTTTATACCTGCTGGAAGTCAATTAAAACCTATGAGTTGTCTTCAATCCCTTCTCACTATCAAAGTGTCTCTGTTCAGATGATAAATTATAGTATCATTTCCATTATAAGGGACAAATAGGGAATATGCTATGTCTCGATAGGGACAATTCACAAGGAACACTTAACCCCAAAACAGTATTACCTAATAATGAAGCCTCAAATATATCAAATAGAAATAATTCCAAGGACAATTGGATAACGCCAGTCAGGTGGAATACTTTAACATGCTTCTCTTGGTAAATTATATATTAAGGAAACTAAAAATTAACAAAGATAAATTAGGTTTAAACAACACAATCACAAACCTGATAATACACACACACACACACACACACACACACACACACACACACACATAGCTCAGAGGTAGAATGCCCCTGGGTTCAATCCCCAGTACCAAAAAAAATTAACTGCAATTATAACTGTATATAAATATTAAATTATACATACAAATATAACTATTTTGTTGTAAGGTAAACCTTAATAAATACCAAAGAATCACTACCTTTTAAGAATCACTGGCTTATAGATGATTTATGATGACAGTATAATAAATATAATTAGAAAGTGTAAACCAAAGTCAGAAAAAGAGTTCTGGAAATTTGAAAACTCACTAGTAAATAACACTACTGATAAAAATAATTCATAATGGAAATTAGAAAATACTTGGAGGTGAATGGGGGCCCTCCACTTCTGGGAATGCATCATCAAGGCTCTAACAGGCCTCTCTAAATTACCTCTCACCAGACATAACCCTCCTCCTTGAGGGTGGAATGAGAAATTACCAGAGAATCTTTCCTCAAAGACATTCCCTCCCTCAGCCTTTTCAAACTCAACCATGTTTTCTATTCAAGTTGGACACTGATTTGGGGTCACAAAACTGCTTCCCTGGTGCTTCCTTCACAGCCCTGCATAGGTGCTCTATCTAGCACCTCATTTTAGAAAGCAAGGGGTAACATCCATTATTTTGTGATGAGACTTTTGCAGCCTCCACTGGAACAAAGATAGAAGGGTCCTGTTCTAACACCCCATTAACCAAGCGTAAATTCTACAAAACCCGAGTAAGCAGAAGGCTGTCCTCTATAATTAAATAGCTGAGGATTTCAGAAGATCCCTTTCTCCACTTCCAAGAAGAGAACTTGGCTTACATGAGGACATGAGACCCTGCCACAAATAGTCATCAAAAGGGGATCATCGAGAAAAGGGAAATCATGCTGAAATGGTGGTGGGGAGAGGGGAGGAGAGGAGATCATTTGAGCAGATGGTGATGTCCTGCTGGGCTGAGAAGGCAGATAAGCAACGAGAACTTAACCTACAAACAGCACTTCTACCCACAGCATAGATTCTAATGATGCACAGAACAGAGTGGAAGGGAATTTATGGCTGGACTTGGGGTGGGAGGAACAAAATCGACTAGGAATAGTATGTTCACAGCAGCCCTGAAGAAATGAGTCTGAACAACAGATGTTCTTCTGCACAATAAATAAAATAAAGAAACGGAACTTTATACAGTCTTTAACACAAAACTACACCCATCGGGGTAAACGAAACCCCTGACTTTCCTGGAATATGTATCTGGGTTGCAAACATGTTCATTTACAAATACTCTTCACAATACCTAGGGAGGACAAATGTCTACGTGGCCAGGTTCTAAATTTCAGAGTTTTGCAACAGGAGCAAAGGACATTCAACTTTATTTTCCCTATTTATGATTGATTTTTTTTAGTCCATTGATGTTACAAGGAACTATTTGTTTTCATTAAGAAAAAAAAACACTTCTTTTCCCCACTTCTTTCTGTTTCCAGGACGAGTGTCTTACTAAATTTGATTGTGGGGCCTTTATTGAAGAATCAAATAAGCCAGAAGGAATGTGAGGGTTACAGCCCATCATTGTGTAGATGAGAAAACTAAAACGCAGATTTAGGGCAAGCGATTTATCCAGGGACCTAACGCATATGCTTACAAAGTGTTTTCTGGAAAGAGGGGCCTGCTCTAAGCAGAGACTCCATCTCAACATGTGCTTCCATGAGCAGCAAGAGAAAGGAAGATGGAGAGTTGTATAGTGACTCTGAAAATATGTGCCTGAAGTGTCCATGTCCCCCTCACAGTTCATTGGCTAAAACAAGTCACGTGGCTTGTCGGCTTCAGTGGGAGAAGGGAAGTTCAGTTTTACCATGTGCCCCATTGGTGGGTCCTACGCTATAAAGAAGATACTAGATGACACCTTACTACTCCCCTGTGTGGTGGTAAATGCTGCTGCCAGAAGGGCTTGGTGTCTGTTCTAATCAAACGTCTCTCCTGAAGTCTCTACTTAATCTCCTAGGTCCAGTTCAGATCCACTCATCAAAACTCGATTTCTCAAGCCTTTAAACACCTACCTGGTGTCCAAGCTGTAATGCTTTCATTAGACAATTTCTGCAGACTATCTCACGCTGGTGTGGCTTTTCCCCTTGCCCACTGAAACAGCAAACTCCTTGAGGTAAGATGCCTCCGCATGCCTGAGAAAGCCATTCAGAGAACCAAGACCATGTGGAACGCACAGAGATATATAACTCCTTGGAAATACCCAGTTCACATCAGTGTTGCCCTTAAAGGAAGGGGGAGACAGTAAAACACCGTGTCCCTGAATGCCCCTTCCTGTTCTCAAATACCTAGTCAAATACCAAGTCAAGGGAACAATGAGAGGTGATGGGGCGAGAATGTCCAGATACATATGATCCTGAAGGGTGCTGGCTTTTCCTGCTGGGAATTAGGACGCGTTCGTGTTATCTGTAGAGAACTGCTTGCTTGCATGCACGCCAAGTTCCCTGGGCTGCTGATCACTCAACAGGACAAAGCAAGCTAAGCCGATGCTGCTTCTGTAACCCAGCCTATAACCACCCCACCCTCCACCCCCCACTCCCTGCTGTAACTGGTGCAGATCAGAGCCCTGTGGAGAGGAAAGTGCTCATCCAGGCAGCTGCCCCTGGACAAAGTGTCTTAGAGGTAAGAGATGCTACCATCTGGAAAGATACCAGAGGCACTGCATGGAAGAGAGTTATACCCGTCTAGCTCGGAGCCACTGGACTTTCTGACAACGTACCTGTCTAACCCATCACCCCTGGACCACCCCCATAAGCATTTTTCAATAAGCCCTGTATCTCGTATCCCACCTCTGGGTGTCTTCCTTGGTTTTTTGGCAACCTATCCCACTGCCCTAGCACATCTGAGCAATAAACATGACAACATCTAACGCAGTCAGCCATACACTTTAGACCAAAGCTTCAACCAAGTGTATTATGCACAAAATTAAGTCATTAAGACCAAAGAGGTTGCAATCTCCTTGAGGATTCCTTGAAACTGAACTCCAGGGCCATAGGGTGGCTCCTTTACTCTTTGAGCTAACAGGTCTTTGGGTCAGCTTGAGTTGGTTAAGTCGCATTTCCTAAAAGCAGAGACTGAAGCAGGGATTTGTGTCTGAGTGATTTACTGAGGGAGTGTTCTCAGGAGTAACCCAGAAGGGTAAGACAGCAGGGCAGGGATGAGGCAGAAGCTATGCAGTATGAAATGGCCAGGTGACGTCTAGCCCCAACCCAAGCCCGCAGGGAGCTCTGGGCATAAATTGCACCCTGGATCTGTCCCACTTTTAAGGCAAGTGGAACAGATCTCTCCCACCCAGCTCCAACCAGTCAGTCACTACTGCGTGCTGCTTTGGTGCTGGGGGTGCTGGAGAGATGGTTCCCAGGCATCTCCAAGTGAGGAGCAATACTCAGGAGAAGGCTGAGCCATTAGCCACAGCACAAACCGCAGCTGGAGATGGGAAAATCAAACCAGTAAATGCAACTCAGGAATCAGGAGAGGCATGATCATCATTTGCTACATCCCCCAAACCAGGCTACACACAGAGATGGCCTTCCCATGACCGTCTACCCTCAGAGATGCACAAGGGAGAGTAGATGACGTGCGTGTGTAACAGCTCCGCTCTCCTAAAAAGAGATCCTCAATAAGTCTGTTCATTATCCCAAGGGTCACTAATTCGAAATCACTGTGTCAGGCAGACTTCTCTCTGCTCTTCTTTGTATCCAGATACCTACACCGGGCTAAGGTCATCCTGCCCCTGACATGCTATCCTAATTGCTTACGATGACAATGGAGGGCTTTAGAGGGGAAATTTGGTGAAAAGTGGGAAGGATTTTCCCTTCCGGCAGCTGCAAAGGATTAGCTCCCATCTCAGGGCTGTGCTGAGGGGTGATGTTTTGAGAGAATGCCTTGAATTGATACCTCAAAGGCCTTCTTTCGAAGGGATGATTTATACATCACAAGACAAAGAGGATTTATATTAAAGAAAATGGATTCCTTTTCTGAACTGTTTTGAGAAAGATGGATAGCTTCCTGTAAACGGCAGTTCCGTGTCTCTGAGCTGAGTGTTTCCAGAAAATTACTAAGGTAATGCCGCCTCTGGGACCCACTACATCGCCCCCGCCACCACCCACACTGTATGTGTGGGAGTGTGCGGAAGGCGGTGTGTGTGTGAAAGGGGCCAGGAAACGGTTACCTAACCAGATTGCCCCCTGCTAACGATCCTCCAGAGAAAGAGACAGGGGATCCAAACTACACACACATAGAAGTTAATCACCAAGAAGGAAGTGCTTAACTTATTAAATGGTATAACAAGCCAGGCGTTGTGGCACATTCCTGTAATGCCAGTACTTGGGAGCCTGGAATAGGAGAATTGCAGGTTCAAGGCCAGCCTCAGCAATTTAGCAAGGCCCTCCACAACTTAGTGAGACCCTGTTTCAAAATAAAACAGGGCTGGGGGTGCAGCTCAGAGGTAGAATGCCCCTGGATTCAATCCCCAGTACCACACACACAAATAATAATAATAATAATAACAGCTGTTGCTGCTATTATTTGCATATTTGCCCACTCAGTTCCTCCTACAAAAGGACTACTTTTGTCTACTAAAAATCTCATTGTGAGAACCACTCTTCATGTTTCAAACAGCTCTGATGGATGGATTCTGTTAGCTTTCATGTACATGGATGATGTACATGGTGATGGAGAAAAAGCACCAGAGGCCAAGAGTTGTCAAATGTGGGTAAGATAAAGGCTCATCATTGCTTATCAGGTCTCAAATCTCTAACCACCCACTGACCAAAAGTCATTGGAGAAGAGACAAATGGAATCAAACAGTTAGTTGAAAAATTTTCCCTGAGAAATAAGAACAACTGCTGGGTGTGGTAGCACATGCCTGTAAGCCCAGAACTTGGGAGGCTAAGACAGGAAGATTGCAGGTTTGAGGTCAGGCTCAGCAACTTAGCAAGGCTCTTAGCAACCTAGTGAAACCCTATTTCAAAACAAAACAAAACAAAAGGGCAGGGACTGTAGCTCAGAAGTAGATGCTCCTGGGTTTAATCCCCAATACCAAGTAGAAAGTGGAAGGAAGGAAGGAAGGAAGGAAGAGAGGGAGGGAGGGAGGGAGGGAGGGAGGAAGGAAGGAAGGAAGGAAGGAAGGAAGGAAGGAAGGAAAAAAGGAAGGAAGGAAGGAAGGAAGGAAGGAAGGAAGGAAGGAAGGAAAGCTTTCATAAAGCAATCTGTAAAACAGAGTCTTGGAAACACTAGACCATGCAATCAGCCTTCAGGAGCCAAGAACTACAAGCCCCCTTCACTGACGAGCCACCTCCGGAACCCTCATCCCCTTTCCTCCTCAGGGCCACCAGGTTAGGGATGGAAGGGCACTCTGACTTACAGGGTTTGTTCGCTGACTTTCGTGGCATAAATTTTTGCACTTTGCCTAATTGCACAGTACCGAGATGATGCCATCCAACAAGGAGCTGGGAAGATGCAGGAAATCAGCTTTCACAGGCCAGGATGAGCCGGCTCTAAACCGGCACACGGATAGGCCACAAAAAGGTGAAAGGTTGGGCTGACCGCACATGAGGAAACAGCTCTTCTAGCTTTATCTGTGTCTTCCCCCTGCAGATCTGTAAATCACCCAAAGGAACTTTCAAATCACTGACCCTGAGTGCAGAAAAAATCGCATCACTGCAAGTAGAAGGCTTTTATTTTTGGTTTTTTTGGTTTTGGTTTTAGCTTTGGTAGGTTTTTTGGAGGGTGTATGTGAGTGAGAGAGAGAGAGTTGGGGTGGAGGGCAAAGTGAAAAGGATTGGACCGAGAGGCGTTCTACCTCCGAGCTACACCCCCAGCCCTTTTTATTTTTACTTTAAGGCAGGGTCTCACTAAGTTGCTGAGAGTCCTACTCTGGTGCTGAGGCTAGCCTCAAATCTGCAATCCTCCTGTCTCAGCCTCCCAAGTACTAGGATTACAGGTGTGCACCACCATGCCCAACTGCAACTGTGAAGTTTTATAAGATGCATTGAAAATACTGAATCCATCTTTGTCTAACATGAGAAAATGCTGCTGGAGAAGAGAGGGTGTGTGTCACACAATTCTGTGTCACTCACACCCAGTGTTTGGCTCATGGTGGTCACTCATCAGACATTACTGAGACCGTAGTGCGGTGACCCTTTATCCTGAATGCCTCACAAAGTCTAGTCTTCAAAATCCAGACTTCTCACATGCCAGACTTTTCTTCCAACATTATATAAGAAGTTAAAGGTCCTTAAATTTGGAAGGGACTATAAATCCTAAACTCCACTGAGTACAGCCATTGTGTTGGTCAGCTTTCCGTTGCTGTGACAAATATCTGAGATAAACAACTTAAAGGAGGAAAGATTTATTGGGGCTCATGGTTCGAGAGGTTTCGGTCCATGGAAGGAAGGAGAGAATTCTAGCAAATATTACAACATGGATGAATGTTGAAAACATTACACTAATTGAAATAAGCCAGACACAAAACCGCATATGTTATATGATTTCATTTATACAAGGTACATGGAAGAGTCAAATTCAGTCAGATGTAGTGGAGCACACCTGTAATCCCAGTACTTGGGAGGCTGAGACAGAAGGATCACAGGTTCAAGGCCAGCCTCATCAACTTAGAGAAGCTCTCAGCAACTTAAAGAGTCCCTGTTTCCAAATAAAAAATAAAATAGGGCTGGGGGTGAAGCTCAGAGGTAGAATGCCCCTGGGTTCCATCCCCAGCACCACAAAAAAAAGTCAAGTTGATGAAAGGCATAAGGTAGAACACAGGTTACCAGGGGCTGAGGGGGAAGTAAGGAGTTATTTAATGGGTTCAGAGTTTCAGTTTGAGATGATAAATAAAAGTTATGGAAATAGGTAGTGGTGAGGGTTGCATAACAATATGAATGTACCTAATACCACTAAATTATACACGTAATATAGTCAAAATGGTAAATGTTATGTATAGTTTGCCAAATTACAAAATAATAAGTGTGCTCTTTAGAACTAGACTTGAGCTCTTCCAAGTCTCCCCCCATACCCAAAAGCACCACACAGTGAATATGCTCCCCTAAGATTCCAGAATCGCCAGGCATGATGGCGCACACCTGTAATCCCAGTACTTGGAAGGCTGAGACAGGAGGATCACAAGTCCGAGGACAGCCTCAGCAAGTAGTGAGACTCTCATCAACTTAGCAAGACCCCATTTCAAAATAAAAATGAAATAGGGCTGGGGGTGTGGCCCAGAGGTAGAATGCCCCTGAATTCAATCCCCAGTACCACAAAAAAATCCAGAATCCCAGAATTACCAATTACATTCAAAGATTATTTCTCATAATCTTTTTTTTTTTTTTTGCGGTACTAGGGATTGAACCCAGGGGCATTCTACCTCTGAGCTACATCCCCAGCCCTATTTTTTACTCTTTATTTGGAAACAGGGTCTCACTAAGTTGCAGAGGGCCTCACTAAGTAGCTGAGGCTGGCCACGAACCTGGATCCTCCTGTCTCAGCCTCCCAAGTACTGGGATTACAAGCGTGCGCCACCACACCCAGCTTTCTCTTAATCTTTACAAAGATTATTTCTCTTTCCCAAAGACTATGTCTCAGTGCACTTTCTCCACTCTGTTTTACAATAGGAAACAGGACAGTTGTTTTCCATTTAACTCATTTATATCTGTCACCCCTACCTCCACATCCAAGTACAGTGATATTCTTCGAAAATTACTTTTGAAAACTACCAGTCACCATTCTGTTCGAGTGATGCAGCCTGAGCTCTGAATGCACCAAGACCTCTATGAAACCCTTTTTTTTTTATTTACTGGTGCATTGTCATGGTACCTCATGCTGAGGCATAGAATGATAGGAATAGAAACAACTCATGGGGCATTTCCCTCTAGGTCCCACCGCCCTCCCTCTCCTTCCCGTACATGTCTTTGAGATTTGCATCTACGAAACTTTCTGTGAGTTTCCTCATAGACTAATAGAACCTTTGAGTGTCTCCCAGGATCAAGCAATGTATGAATATATCATCACAGGAGTGAAGTAAAAGCACAAAGGTATCTTTCATAAAAGCTTCTTTAAGCAGGAAACAGTACATCCAGGGTTCAACCAAACAGGAGACATTTTCTTTTTAGTTTGCAATAATCCCAAAGTAATTTGTTGTTGTTTTGTTGTTGTTGTGTTGTTGTTTTGTTGTTGTTGTTGTTGTTGCTGTTTGGTTTGGTTGTTCCTGTTTCATATCAGGATTCTTTACTGTATCCAAAATACGTTGGAATGGCCACCTTCAAGCAGGCTCACAGCAATATTAGCAAAATCTAGTGTAACTAAAGTAATTTTTTAAAAGAAAACTCCAGTCCCACCTAATGTCAAACACTTGTCTAAAATATTATATTCAATCGATCTGGGCTTTCACACCGCTCTCTTGTGTGTTACTAAAAATCCAAATGTATTAAATTTATTTTTCCCTTCACCCACTAATTTTATAATTCCACCCGCGAGAAGCTATCAGATTTTTTGGCATGATTCTTTGTTTACAGACCTGACCTGCTCATTGCTCGTGATTCTATTATCCTCCATATGACTATAGATTTCTTTTCTCTTGGTATTTGCTCCATTATTTTACAAGGAAATTAAAATCTCTTCCAATAGATGTTCATTTTCAGTTTTCAGTATCTTTCCCATTTTTCAAAACTGCATTACATCTTCCATGATTCTATCTTCCAGCACCTTCTTTATTTCATAAATACCTCCACTGTGATTGCAGGAGTTGATAGACTAGACCCAGAAAAACTGAAAATGGTCAAAATTGGACTCGGTGGACTTTCCCAGCTCTATGCACAGAACTTTGAGAACAATGTTTCGTAAGTTTTTTGTTGTTATTTTGTTTTATTGTGTTTTTTTTTTTTTTGGTCTAGTGTTCTTAGAGGAAGGATTACTTGATAAATTCTTCAAAATCTTTTTATCGTTCTTCACTTTTGGTATAACAAGATGAAGATCAATGGTTGGACATTCTAACACACTCATTCCTCGTGTGTGTGTGTGTGTGTGTGTGTGTGTGTGTGTGTGTTGCTGGGGATTGGACCCAGGTGCTTTCTGCCTCTGAACTACACCCCCAGCCCTGTTTTATTTTTTATTTGGAAACAGGGTCCCGCTAAGTTGCTGAGGCTGGCCTTCAAACCTGTAATCCTCCTGTCTCAGCCTCCCAAGTACTGGGATGACAGGCGTGCACCACCACGCCCAGCTCATTCCTCTATTTTATGTCTTTTCAATAATTTTCCCTTGAAGAAGAGGAAACTAACTTTCCTGAACTCTGTTTTTCATGGGCTTTGGAATCAGAGTCGGGTTCAAATCTCAGCTCTAAGTAATCTCTGGGAATTTACTAGAACCCTCAAAGCCTAAGTCTGGCCTGTGAAATAGGGACCACATTATCATCATCCCTTTTGGATCATGGTGAGACTGGATGAGCTGTCTATGGGAAAGCCCTTAGAACTCAGTAGGTATTTAATACTTACCTTTCCTTAACCTCATTCCATCTTCTGCTCCCTTGACTGCACACGCACACCTTTCCCTTCACCAAGGAAACCAAACCCCACCCCAAGGAAGCAAAGAATTCTTCTGGCAACTTCCAGATAACCTTTATTTAGCCACCACCTCTCCTGTGGCCCAAACAACAATGAGACCTGAAATCTCTCAAAACACCAGAAATTTCACAGTCACTTCGTTGGTTGCAGAACACGGCTGCAACCTAAGATGGTGGGAAAAAGGAAAAAAATACAAAGATGGCCCAAGGATCTCCCTAAAGCATCCTTGCTTTGCCTTCTCAATTCATTAGCTCCCTAATTAATCTGCTTTGGTTCTTGAGCCATCATTGGAAAAATCGCCCTGCATGAGTGAATCCTATTTGTTTGAGTCTTGTTTTTGTTTCACTTTTATTTTGTTTCCAGAATTTTCAGAGCCTTGATTCCTTATCAAAAATACTTCTGAAGCTTCTGCACAGCAAAGCATCAATCGACAGAGTGAGGAGACAATTTACGGTAACAGGAGAAATTATTGGCAAACTATTCATTCGACACAGGATTAATATCTAAAATACATAAAGAACTCCAACGACTCAACATCAAAAAAATAGATAGATAAATAAATAACCTGACTAAAAGACAGGCACATTATCCAAACAGACATTTCTCAAAAGAAGGTATGCAAATGGCCAAGGAGAATATGAAAAAATGCTAAGCATCACTAATCACAGAAATGCAAATTGCACCATAATGAGATATCGCCTCTCCCTAGTTACAATGGCTATTATCAAAGGGGCAAAAAAAAAAAAACAAACACAATTAAGCATGTGGAGAAAGGGGAACTCTCAGACACTATTGATAGGAAAGCAATTTAGTATAGCCATATGGAAAACAGTATGGAGGGTCCTCAAATAACTAAAAATAAAACTACCATATGATCCAGCAATCCCACTACTGGGTATCTATCCATAGGAAAGGAAATCAGTAGATGAGAGACGTCTACATTCCCATGTTTATTACAGCATTATTTGTAGTAACTAAGATATGGAATCAACCTACGTCTCCATCGATGGACGAATGGATAAGGAAGAGGTGCTGTGTGTGTGTGTGTGTGTGTGTGTGTGTGTGTGTACATACATACACACACAATGGAATATTATTCAGCAATAAAAAGAATAAAATCCTGTCATTTGTGGCAACATGAATGAGCCTAGAAGACATATTAATTGAAATGTCAGATATAGAAAGACAAGTACCACATGTTCTTTCTTCTGTGTGTAAGCTAAAAAGTGATCTCACAGAAGTAGATAGTAGAATAGCAGTTACCAGCTGGTCATGGTGGAACATTCCTGTAATCCCGGTACATGGGAGGCTGAGACAGGAGGATCACAGGTTCGAGGACAGGCTCAGCAAGTAGTGAGACTCTCATCAACCTAGTGAGACCCTGTTTCAAGGTAAAAATAAAATAGGGCTCAGGGTGTAGCTCAGAGGTAGAATGCTCCTGGGTTCAATCCCCAATACCACCAAAAAAAAAAAAAAAGAATAGCAGTTACCAGAGGATGGGAAGGGGGAGGGGGAGGGAGATGGAGAGAGGATAGTTAATGGGTACAGTGGGATGGGGAGAAACAACTTCTAATGTTCAATAGCACAGTAGGGAAACTATGGGAGGCAACAATTAATTGTATATTTCAAAATAGCTGGTAGACAGGATATTGAATGCTCCTGGAAGAAACAAATGGTAAATATTCAGGGAGATGGTGCCGGGTGTTGGTGGCGCACGCTTGTAATCCCAGTACTTTGGGAGGTGGAGACCGGAGGATCCGGGTTCGCAGCCAACCTCAGCTCTCTCTCTCTCTCTCTCTCTCTCTCTCTCTCTCCCTGTCTCTGTCTCTCTCTCTACTTAGTGAGGCCCTCCGCAACTTCGTGAGACCCGGTTTCAAAATAAAATATAAAAAAAATAGGGCCGGGGGTGTAGCGCGGAGGTAGAATGCCCCTGCATTCAATCCCCGGTATTGCAAGAAAAAAAAATATTCAAGGAGATGGATACACCACTTGTCCAGATCAGAGCATTACACATTACGTACATGTACTGGAATACCACACCGTACCCCATAAATATGTACAATTAGTATGGGTCAATTTTAAAAAATCAAAACAGTTTTAATACTTTGCTCTCTTCTTGATCCTGCTTACTAGGGTCGTTCAGCAGATACAACCAGGAATCCACTTTTACTGCAAAGTCCAATCGTTCTGAAGTGACAAAACTTGTTTGTAAGCACTGTGATTATTCCCACATTTCCAATCGACTCTCCTATCTTTTGCAATAAAGTTCAGTTGACTTCCCCTAGGACTGACTTTTTTCCCCCTTGCTTCTGGAGCATAAATTTGCTGTCTTTATTGCTTGTTGTTTATAACCTCTTCTCTCCTAGGAGATGGCACCAGTGTTACTGTGGAAGATCTTCTGGTCATAAAATATCTTTAAACTATATTCAGAGGGGCCCGAGAACTATGATTTGAAAAAACTACCATGATAGTGATGGTGAGGAACTAATTGAGGAGGGAAGCTTAATTTACTAAGTTAGGCAGATGTCACAGAACTAATCCCAGCTTGGAAGTAAGACACCCCCAGCCCCTAATATCAAATGAGCACGTACTACATCTAGGCATCCCACTTCATATCTTACATATACTACCTCCTCAAAAAAAAATGTTAGCTCTGTTGTTATTATTATTATTACATCAATTTTACAGGTAAGAAAATGAAAGTTTTAAAAGGCAAAGTAAGCCGGGCATGGTGGCATACACTTGTAATCCCAGTACTTGGGAGGCTGAGACCGGAGGATCCGGGTTTGCGGCCAGCCTCAGCTACTTAGTGAGGCCCTCTGCAACTTCGTGAGACCCGGTTTCAAAATAAAGGGTAAAAAATAGGACCGGGATCCCCAGTACCGCAAAAAAATAAATAAATAAAAAAGGCAAAGTAACCTGTCCAGTGTCACACAGGTAATAAGTGATGGTCCCAGGACTCAAACCCAGATCAACATGACTAAAAATCAAGCCCCCCAGCCCATTGCTTTTATGTGCACCCGAAATAACCTGACCTTTCCATAATGATACTCAGGAATCTCATGCAAATCTGTGTGCCATTGTATACTAACATGTACAAGCCTCTCGATCGTAGAGAAAAAGGATAATTTCTCATTTGTTTATTAGGTGCAAAAGTCTATGAAATAACTTTAGGGGCTGTCTTGGTCCATTTTCTATTGTGTAAGGATATTGAGCAATATCCTGTTGGTATTCTGTTGTGAATACCAGAGACTGGGTCATTGGTAAAGAATAAAGGTTTATTTATTCAGCTCACAGTTCTGGAGGCTGGGAGGCCCAAGGTCGAGGGGCTGCATCTGGTGAGGGTCTTATTGGTGGGGCCTTTCTGCAGAGTCCCAAAGTGGTACAGGGCGTCCCCTGGTGAGAGGGGTGGATGCTGGCTTCTACAACAGACCCACTCTCCAGATAACCCGTTCATCCGCCAATCCATCTAACCAGGACACGTTAGCAGCCGAATCAAGAAACATCTTCTCCTTACTTTCTAAAATGGTTCTCCCTCTCCCCCCTGCCAAATAAAAACCCTGTTAGCCTGTGCTCCAAACCAAATGAAATGCTAAACGAAAACTTATTGTCAATTTTTCTCCAGGCAATATAAAGTCCTAAGGCAAAGAACCCAACTTTTTACTGAATATTCGATTTTTTTTTTTGGCTGATCTAGGCAAAGGTGTGGTCAGGAGGAGTGGCAAGACTGGTATCTGTGTCCATCTGGTCCCCACCAGCAATTCCTGAGGACAAGTAAAGAAGGTAGGGACCGGAGTCACAGCCAGAATCAAGACCAAAGGTAGGTCACAGCGGGCCTGCTGGGAAACCGCAGCATCGCGCTTGTCGGCAGTGACGTGGAAATGCAGGAGCAACAGCAACCTCGTCTGTACCCTCTTTTGAGTCTCTCCAACACAAAAGTTATATTGGAAATGGTAGCAAATAGACGACGCATGTCTCACTGCCACCTCGCAGTAAAGTTTCCGCTTTGTCGCGAAGCTCCTAAAGTGTTCTTCATGGAAATTTTCCTTTTTCTGTTGCTTTTCTTCCGTCTTCATCATCTCGGTGGTGACATGTTATGAAAGGGCTGTTTGTGCCACTAATAAAAGCGCCGCTTCCCCGGCGTTTGAGTGACTGCGGTTGTCTCCAGGCTGCGGGCGGGTTAATGCGGCTCGGTGCCAACGCCGCCTTGAAAAATAACAATAATGTGATTTGGGTCTAGTGTCATTAAATTTGATTAGCTGAGTGAGCTCATGAAAATCCATAATTAACTAGAAAAACAAGAAGACAGATGTTTCTGCCAGGAAATTGAGAGAACCTGGTCTTTGGTTAGACGGCTTTTCTTCCTATCCGAGGGCCTGGACAACTCCTCGCTGCTACTATTCATATGCGACTGGCGAGCGATATCCTGAAAGATGATATGCCCCTGATATAACCATCACCACCGTCGTGGGCAGAGGAGAGCAATTCCCTCAGGTGTGTTGAAGCTCATGGGACAAGGTGGTCAATGTCCCAAAGCATGTAGCCATCAATCCGGCCCCTCATCTCCCTCCTGTGCAGTTCTCAACCTGGTTCTCAACCAGGGGTGATTTTTGTCTCCCTAGCAGACATTTGACAGTGTCTAGAGACGTGTGGGTCATCACAACTGGAGAGTGCTCCTGGCACCTAGTAGGCAGAGGCCAGGGGTGCCACTAAGCATCCTCTAAGGCCCAGGACAGTTCCCCGCAGTAAAGGACTGTCTAGCCTAAAATATCAGTGGTGCTGATGCTGAGAAAGCCAGCTGGGACCAGAAGCAAGCCCAGAGTGGGAATACACGCTGATACAGACCAGCTAAGCCGCCTCCCCGGAGAGGCAGAGCCTCACATGCTCAGGTCAACCCTGAGCTGTGCATATTGGTGATTCGGGAGGATAAGAAGCACAAATATCCAGGTATGGTGGCACATGTCTGTAATCCCAGTACTTGGGAGGCTGAGACAGGAGGATTGAAGGTTGGAGGACAGCCTCAGCAACTTAGCAAGGCCCTCTGCAACTTAGTGAGACCCTGTTTCAAATTAAAAAATAAAATAGGGCTGGGGTGTAGCTCAGAGGTAGACTGCCCCTAGGTTCAATCCCAGAAGAAGAATGAGGAGGAGGAAGAGGAGGAGGAGGAGGAGGAGGAGGAGGAGGAGGAGGAGGAGGAGGA
>PVJS01020005.1:0-33085 GCA_004027185.1 Glis glis | reverse complement strand
AAAAAAAAAAAAAAAAAAAAAAAAAAAAAAAAGCTGGGCATGGTAGCACACGCTTGTAATCTCAGTACCGGAGGCTGAGACCGGAGGATTCGGGTTCACGGCCAGCCTCAGCTACTTAGTGAGGCCCTCTGCAACTTAGTGAGACCCTGTTTCAAAATGAAGAATAAAAAAAATAGGGCTGGGGGTGTAGCTTGGAGGTAGAATGCCTCTGGGTTCAATCCCCTGTACCGCAAAAAATAAAATAAAATAAAATCAGGCTGGGGGTGCATCTCAGAGGTTAGAATGCTCCCGGATTCAGCAGGGCGCGGTGGCGCACACTTGTAATCCCAGTACTTGGGAGGCTGAGAACAGAGGATCTGGGTTCGCGGCCAGCCTAAGCTTCTTAGTGAGGCCTCCGCAACTTAGTAAGACCCTGTTTCAAAATAAAGAATAAAAAATAGGGCTTGGGGTGTAGCTCAGAGGTAGAATGCCCCTGGGTTCAATCCCCAGTATTGCCAAAAAAAAAAAAAAAAGGACAATAGTGAAACTCTCATTAACCTAGTAGAACCCTGTTTCAAAATAAAAATAAAAAAAAATAAGGCTGGAAGTGTAGCTTGGAGGTAGAATGTCCCTGGGTTCAATCCTCAGTGACACACACACACACACACACACACACACACACACACCAAAAAAATAAAAAGAAAGAAAGAAAAAGAAAAAGTAAGGATACAAGAAAGTCTTTTAACTGGCCAAAGGAAAAAAGTCAGGGGCTGGGGTATAACTAGAGGTGGAGTGCTTGCCTAGCACATGGTTCGAGCCCCAAAACCACCCACGAAAAACCAGTTGAGTCCAGTATGGTGGCACACGTTTGTAATCCCAGTACTTGGGAGGCTGAGAGAAGAGGATTGCAGGTTCAAGGCCAGCCTCAGCAACTTAGCAAGACTCAGCAACTTAGTAAGACTGTTTCAAAATAAAAAAAATAAAATAAGGTTGGAGGTGTAGATCAGAGGTAGAATGCCCCTGGGTTCAAGCCCCAGTACTACATACACACATACACACACACATACACACACACACACACACACACACACACACACACACACACACACACCATTTGCCTGCCAATGCCTGCTTCAGACTCAGTTTTTAAAGATTTGATCCTTTTTTTTTTACCCCTTCTTGTAAAGTATCCTGATGTGAGATTTAAAGTAAAAATGACCTAGAAGAGCCCTTTGTGGGGTATGATTGGTAAAATGGCATCTTGCTAGATATATCTGTTTACAATTTGGTTAAAAGGTTTTATTTACCCAATGAACCACAAGGATTAAAAAAAACCCTACAAACACAATAACAGTCCTTCAGGTAAATGCCCCTTCAGACAGTTTTTTAAATGTGTATCATTTACTTGATAAAGCATAGCAGCCTATCGAGAGAGTTCTGGTCTGCTGCATAAATAGGCATTTGGACAGCTTTAAAAATGCATACTCTTTACACCCAAATGCCGAGTGAAAATCCCCATGGAAAGTGGTTATTATGAGCAAAGGGCAACTGCTGTTCAAAGGCAAGAGGTGATCTGGTCCAATGGTATCTTTAAAGCTTTTCTTCTCCAAGAGCTGCACAAACATCTACTGATTTGCTAATTTTTTTTTATTCTTTATTTTGAAACAGGACCTCACTAAGTTGTGGAGGACTTCACTAAGTTGCGGAGGACCTCACCAAGTTGTAGAGGACCTCACTAAGTTACTGAGGCTGGCCGCAAACCTGCAATCCTCCTGTCTCAGCCTCCCAAGTACTGGGATTACAAGTGTGAGCCACCACGCCTGGCTTGATTTACTAATTTAAACGACAACATCACTGCTGGGCTGGGTTGACGGTGGTGCCACTGTCCTTTGAGAGTGAATCTAACTGGGCTGGGTGGCATATGCAGGTGATCCCAGTTTTTGGGAGGCTGAGACAGGGGGATCACAGGTTTGAGAGCCTAAGAAATTTAGTGAAACTCTCAGCAACGTATCAAGAACCTATTTCAAAATTAAAAAATGAAGCTGGGCATGGTGGCACCTGCCTGTAATTCTAGTACTTGGGAGGCTGAGACAGGAGGATCACAAGTTTGAGGTGGCCTCAGCAAGAGATTCTCAGCAACCTCGTGAGACTCTGCTTCAAAACAAAAAAATATAATAAATTAAAATTGGGCTGGGGGTGTAGGTCGGAGGTAGAATGCTCCTGGGTTCAATCCCCAGTACCATGATGATGATAGAAGAAGAAGGAGAAGGAGGAGAAGGAGGAGGAGGAAGAGGAGAAGAAGGTGACCACAAAAGGGCTAGGGGTTTAGCTCAGAGGTAGAATACTCCTGGGTTCAATCCCCAGTATCAACAACGAAAAGAGTGAACCGCCCCTCCCTGAGATCAGGCCTTCAGGCCGCCTGATGTTCTCACTGGCCTGTTCAACAGGAGCACCTGGGAGCCTCTCTCTCCAGGCCCTGCTTCCAATGGGCAGGGACACTGATTGCTTTGAAAGCTCCTGGGTGATCCAGATCTGTGGTCTGGGTGAGAACTCCAGGCTGGATAGAGAACTAGGAGCCCACCCAGAAAGGCCACGTGTCTCGCCCAAGGGCACACAGTAAGCCTGGGGGACAACCGTGTGTGTGGACCCTGGGCTTTCACCCTCACTGCTACTCCACCTCCACGTCCTCTCCTCTCCCTCCAGAGTGGCCTTCTTACTTCCTCTTCATAGGATCCCGCGCTTTCTCCATTGCATCAACATTTAAAGTATGCCAATGGTGTGCAGTTGTTATACAGTTACACTAACAAACATTCAGAAAACACAAGAGAAAAAAAACAAATTTCCATTCCTCCAACACCAGTTCTATTAGAACTTCTTTATATTCACTGAGATTCTGTTTTCTTCTCCTGTATGTGTGTGCAGGGGGGTTAGTAGGGATTGAACCCAGGGGGAGTCTACCTCTGAGCTACATCCCCAGCCTTATTTTATTTTTTATTTTGGAAGAGTCTTGCTAAGTTGCTGGGCGCTGGCCTTGAACCTGAGATCCTCCTGTCTCAGCCTCCCAAGTACTGGGATTACAGGCATGCGCCATCATGCCCAGCTCTAGCTTTATAATTTTTGAGACATTCTCACTAAGTTGCCCCAGCTGGCCTTGAACTTGGGATCCTCCTGCCTCAGCCTCCCCACTCGTTGGAATTATAGGTGTGTGCCACCATGCTCAGCAAGAGTTTGTTTTTATAAATAAAAATGCATCTTGAGACACACAGTTAATCTATGCTAATCCTTTCTTCCTAACCTCTCAAAGCTACCTAGAGTCTATGGGGTGAACAGTGGTTCATTCTTCTGCTGTCTGGGTCTTTCCAGTCTATGTGGTCCGTCCCCCAACACTGCTACCCTTCCTCAGCCCCCTCCCTGCCTCTTTTCAGGATAGAAGCCCATGAACTTACTCAAGATCAACTACAAAAGACTGTTAAGGCTTACAAGACAATGTTTGCCACAAGAATACTGCATAAACATAGTTTAGCCAGAGAACAAAGACAAAGGATAAAATTCCTAAGAACCAGGCAGGGCATGGGGCTCACTCCTGTAATCCCAGTACTTGGGAGGCTGAGACCAGAGGGTCTCAGGTTTGAAGCCAGCCTCAGCAACTTAGTGAGGCTCTCAGCAACTTAGTGAAACCCTGTTTCCAAACAAAAATAAAATAAAATCGGGCTGAGGGTGTGGCTTAGAGGTAGAATGCCTCTGGGTTCAATCCCCAGCGCCAAAAAAAAAAAAAAATCCTAACAACCACTTGCTATAACCCAACAGTGGAGGAGGCTGTTGAGTAAGAAGGAAGGATTAAAGGCTCTGGACGGCCTTGAAATCAAAGCTGCTGGTTGATTCATTCAGCCGGACTCAGTTCAAAGTGGGAAAGTCCTTCTTTCCTGAGAGGTAGAGACCTAGACAAAGCCATGGGGCAGAGGGCTGTAGAAAGGCCAGTTTACCCAGGAGAGTTTGACTCTGTAATACAAGTCTTTAGGGAGATTTTAGGGAGTCAGAGTCTCTCAGGGAGTATACCAACTCCTTATTAAGTGCACGGAAAACACCACTGACCCCCAGGAACGAGATGTGCCTGGCTTTCTGCCCGCCATTGGTGGAAGGAAGGAAAATCTCACATCCTCCTGAGTTCAAAGGCCACTGCCCTGGGAAAAGGAAATGATTAGAATTTACATCTGAGCCCAGGTTTGTAACAAAGAAATTGCTTTATAATTTAAAAATTATTCATTCTCGCAGCCTCAGCCCAGGAAGTAGCAAGTCAACTGTATCCAATGAGGGATTAAAGATAATAAATAAAAGAGTGGCAATTAATTGTGCAGCCCAGTTGCACAGGCCAGGCTGCCTGGGACACACTTGAGTGGCTTATCAAATTTAGCCCTATTATGACTGTCTTGTATTTCAATTGATGTCTGAGGGCACTTGTACCACGAGGCATTTCAGATATAAAAGAATCGGAACGTGTAGATCGTTATAGGATTCCGTCACTCCGCCAGCACGAGGCGAGCGTGTTGGAAATGGCAGTTTAATGAGTCATGTGAAGTGGCCCCGTGTTCACTCACGCATCCTATTATTTTCCCCTCTGAAGACCATCCGAGGCAGGGTGATATGGCTGTCGGCCACATGCCTTGATTCTCACCTGCCTATTTGTAATTCTTGTCCATTTCTTTGTTTTTTTAAATTTATTTCTTTTCTTTTTATTGTCGTTGGGTCATTGCAATTGTACTTGATAGTGAGATTCACAGTGGTACTTTCATATATGCATATAACATTATTTGAGTTTCCTTCCCCAAGCCTCCCCTCCCCTCCCCTCCTCCCTCCTCCTTTCCCTCCCACTTCTCTACTAGTCTCTCTCCTAATTGTCATGAGGTCCCTTTTCTTTCCTTTTTTTTTTTCTCTCTTGTTTCCACATACGAGAAAAAACATGTGGCCCTTGACTTTCTGAGTCTGGCTGATCTCTGCAAGATGTGCTTGAGTTCCATCCATTTTCTTGTAAATAACACAGTATTTATTTATTTATTTATTTATTTATTTATTTATTACTGGGGATGGAACCCAGAGTCATTCTACCGCTGAACCACACTCCAAGCCCTTTTTACTTTTTTTTTTTTTTTTGCGGTACCGGGGATTGAACCTGGGGGCGTTCTACCTCCACGCTACACCCCCGGCCCTATTTTTTTATACTTTATTTTGAAACTAGGTCTCACGAAGTTGCGGAGGGCCTCACTAGGTAGAGAGAGAGAGAGAGAGAAAGAGACAGGGAGAGAGAGAGAGAAAGAGAGAGAGCTGAGGCTGGCCGCGAACCGGGATCCTCCAGTCTCCGCCTCCCAAAGTACTGGGATTACAAGCGTGCGCCACCACGCCCGGCCCCTTTTTACTTTTATTTTTGTTTTGAAATAAGGTCTTGCTAGGTTGTTGAATCTCGCTATATTGCTGAGGCTGGCCACCAACCTGAAATCCTCCTGTCTTAGCCTCCCAAGCACTGGGATTTCAGGCATGTGCCACCATGCCCAGCTAATTTTGTCTTCTTTATGTATGAATAAAACTCAGAAAATGTGGTATAGACACACATTTCCTTGCTCTTTATTTTTAATTTTTATTTATTTTTTGGTACTGGGGATTAAACCCAGAAGCATTCTACCTCCAAGTTATACCCCCGACCCAATTTTATATCTTATTTTGAAAACAGGGTCTCACTAAGTTGAGGAGAGCCTCACTGAGTTGCTGAGGCTGGCTTCGAACCTGTGATCCTCCTGTCTCAGCCTCCCAAGTACTGGGATTACAAGTGTGCCCCACCAGGGCCAGCTTCCTTGCTCTTTAAAAGCAGAGCCATCCAGAGGCCAAATCCCAAAGGCTGTCTGATAGCCAGAATTGTTACCAGACACACACACACACACACACACACACACACACACACACACTCACGCACACACACAGAGCAACAGTAAGGAATGGGTGAGGGCTCTTTAAATGCTGGGCTCACAATGAGCCGCCCCTTCCTGCACTTCCTTCCCCTGTAGAATTGCAATTGCGGGCAGGTGTGGCCGCTGAGGCTGAGAGGGCCTTTGCTGGAAGGCGTAAGCAGTTTCTCCATTCCCACCCTCAACAGCCCCACAGGCACAGGCGTCTCTGTGGAACACAGATCTAATGTGGACAGTGCACTCCTCCTTTCACTGCTGCCCTCCATGTCTTCATCTTCAGGCGTCATGCTACCTGTTGGCTCAGGTAAGTGGTCTTTTTTTTTTTTTTTTTTTTTTGCGGTGCCGGGGATTGAACGCAGGGGTGTTCTACCTCCGCGCTATGCCCCCGGCCCTATTTTTTATACTTTATTTTGAAACCGGGTCTCACAAAGTTGCGGAGGGCTTCACTAAGTAGAGAGAGAGAGAGAGAGAGAGAGCTGAGGCTGGCCGCGAACCCAGGTCCTCCGGTCTCCGCCTCCCAAAGTACTGGGATTACAAGCACGCGCCACCACGCCCGGCAGGTAAGTGGTCTTTAATGGGACCCAGGCTTTGAAGGGTTACCCTGGATCTGATTTTGTGCTGAGACTTTGTACTTTCACTGTTGAGTCAGTCACCCCTGAGGGTCACCTTTCCATAATGCTTTTGGGGAGGGAAGGGTGGTCATATCCACCCACAAACTGGCCCGGACACAGCTCCTGCGTGGTACATTCCTCCCTCCCAGTGTGAATGGGCAGAGGGGACTGAAAGGGTTCCCCTTGCTCACTGCCTTCCATAACACCACCGCACACTGTTACTCAGGGGCAGCGACCCCATGGGCTACAGACAGCTACAGGGAACTACAGTTTAGAAGACAAAAATCTTAAATTGACCGGGAATATGACTTTTCCTAAAATATAAAAGTATCTTTCTCCAAAAGAAAAGGAGCAAAATTTAACTGCCATAGCTGGTTGCAGTGGGCAACGCCTGTAATCCCAGTACTTGGGAGGCTGAGACAGGAGGATCACAGGTTCAAGGCCAGCCTCAGCAACTTAGTGAGACCGTCAGCAACTTAGTGAGATCCTGTTTCAAAACAAAAAATAAAAGGAGCCGGGGGTGTAGCTCAGAGGTTGCCACTGAATTCAATCCCTGATACAAAAAAAAGAGTAGATCAGCCAGGCGTGGTGGTGCACGCTTGTAATCCCAGTACTTTGGGAGGCGGAGACCAGAGGATCGGGGTTCGCGGCCAGCCTCAGCTCTCTCTCTCTCTCTCTCTCTCTCTCTCAGTGAGGCCCTCCACAACTTCGTGAGACCCGGTTTCAAAATAAAGTATAAAAAATAGGGCCAGGGGTGTAGCGCAGAGGTAGAACGCCCCTGCGTTCAATCCCCAGTACCGCAAAAAAAAAAAAAAAAAAGAGTAGATCACTATGAATTTCTTGTTTGATCTTACGGTAACAGAATGGTACAACTTTGCTTCTCCTTCATGTCATTAACATGTCAACAAGCTGAATCCTACAACTACACTGTCTTCAAATGCACTTCCTTACAGGCGCCAGAGTCCATCTCAGCTAACCCAAATAAAAAACAATTAAACAATCAAACAGCCTGTTGAAGAGGAGATAGTTTTTTGTTGTTGTTGTTTTGTTTTGTTTTGTTTTTTTACTAACATTCTACCTCCAAGATATGCCCCCAGCCTGATTTTATTTCTTTATTTGGAAACAGGGTCTTACTAGGTTTCATACTCGCAAAGCATTCAAGCTTCTTCCTGGAGAGGTGCTTAGTTATTACACCAATTGTAAACAGTTTACTTTGATTTAAAATTATTTAATCTCCTTAAATGAAGATCACATGAAACTTCTAATCACTGTGTTGGTGAGATGAGCAGCAAAATAGTTGGAAAATGGATAGTAGGCATACATAGAGATATCTAGAATCCATGAACTTTGACCAGAAAATCTGGAAGGATTAAAAAAAATCACGTATTTGAATGTTGAATGAGTCTTTTGATAAGGATTTTTCTGGTTTTGTAGTTAAATAAGGGGGATGGAAGGGGGCAAAAAGAGATGAAAGGGAAGAATCCCCAAGTCAAAAAAAGACAAGGACAGATGAACTCCTTCCAGGTTACAGGCCTGGGTACGCCACCTACTGGACTCTTGTTGCACTGCTTAGCCAAGCCCTAATTTGCAAGTTGATTCTTGACCTCCGACAATCCACAAAGCCTCCAGTCCTTTAACTCCACCACTGGACTTCCTTCCTTAAAGGTCCAGAACTGTTAATTGACGTTCACTGAACACAAGTTCCGGTTTAATGAATAAAAAGGACCTTCTGCAAATGAGCTCATTCTGCAGGACCTTGCTCACAGCTCCTCGCACAGCCCTTCCCTGACCCACCCAGGGCAGCGGCAGCGCCTCCTGCTGGGAGTCCTGGCATTATGGGGACTGGTGTGTCTGTTTCTCCTTGAGCATGTAGGTACCTGGGGACACCTTGATTCCTCCCACCTGCTGAGGACCTGAAGCGTCATAAGGATGGTGTGAATTCAGCCAGACCTCCTTCAAGTGCAAAGCACTCATTTCAGCCTCATAACCACCCCGTGGATAGGCATTATTAACCCTATTGCACAGATATGGAAAACCAGGTACAGGAGGGTTAAGTGACTGCCCCAGGGTCCCAAGGTAAGAAGTAGCCGACTAGTCTCTGAACAAGCAGTCTTACTCCCTGGCCTGCACCCCTGGGTGCTATTCGACCAGTCACCCAGTGAAAACAGGCATCCTGTGTGCCTCACTTAAAAAACAGGCCCTCTGCTTCCCCGTCATGGAGGGCCACTGTGCTGGGTGTCAGCACTCCTCCCCAGGTGCCCTATCTTGTGTTCTCCACTCTGTGTCCCGGGAGTCTGGCCTCCGTGGACTGCATCAGCAGGCCCCTTTGCCCTCCAGCTTTAATTTGGGAGGTCGCCTCACAAGAGGGGAGGGTCCAAGGGAAGGACAAGAAAGGGGGATTTCTTCCTTAATTTTCTCCCTACTGAGTGGCCAGGGTTTGGCTACAGATGGCTGCTGAAGTCATGGCTTCCACCAGGTGGCGCTCTCCAAGGCTTCAGCTCCTGTCTTGGGTTCCCCGGACTATTCCTCGCCTAGCTCCTTGACGTCCAGGGGGCAAAGGCTCCCTTGTGGCCAGTCCCAGGTGCCTTCCCATCCCAGCTGTTTTCCCTTACCACTCCTGTTTCCTCAGTAAGGTGTCCCTTTATTAAATTCTGCATTCTCCACCCGAGGGTGCCATCCACTTCCCGTCAGTACCCTGCCTGGTGCAGCCCCCAAAGACCTCTTACCTGCTGAAATTCTTCCACCTGCTGGAATCCCACCACTCGGGCTTTCCAGTGAAGGTTATGTGTTTCCAGGTTTCCATTATGAAAGCCTAGTTCCAAACCAGTAATAGCCAGCAGATGCCTTCCAAGCCAGATCCAAGACAGGGGGGTTTAATAGTGAGGGACAGGAACAACAGGGATGGGATGTGGGGACCAGGAGAGAAGGGCAAAGGGAGAGGACAACATGGCATCCAGGGCAAACTTGGACCAGGCACTAAGGACAGTTTCAGGGCGCTATCTCCTGTCGTGGCCACAGCCCGGCGGACAGGTGGAGGTGGAGGCAGAGAGAAGCCAGAGCTCTGCCACTTACCTGGGGCACTTCACCTCTCAGAGCTCCTAATTTATTATGTATTTATTTGTTTGTGTGGTACTGGGGATTGAACCTAGGGCATTATGCCTCCAAGCTAAACCTCCAGCTCTATATTATTTTTTATTTTGAAACAGGGTCTTCCTAAGTTATTGAGGGCCTAAGTTGCTGAGGCTGGCCTCGAACCTACAATTCTCTTGTCTTAGCCTCCCAAGTACTGGGATTACAGGCATGAAACACCAAACCCAGGTATTATCTTCCTTTTAAACCATGATGATTATGGACAGTGATCTATTGATAGATGATAGAAATGTGTGTGTGTGTGTGTGTGTGTGTGTGTGTGTGTGTGTGCGCGCGCACAGCGAGAGATTTTAAGGAACTGGTTGAGGCAACTGTGTCAGCAGGTCAGAAATTCGGAAGGCAGGCTGGCAGGTTGGAAACTGAGGCAGGATTTCTATGTTACAGCCCTTAGGCAGAATTTCGTCTTCTGAAAACCTATTTCTGCTCTTAAGGCCTGATTAGATGAGGCTTACCCACATTATCAACAGTAATGTACTTAAAGTAAATTGACTGTAAATATTACATCTACAAAACAGCTTCATAGCAATAACCACACTAGTGTTTGATCAAACAACTGGGCATCATATCTTAGCCAAATTGACACATAAAACTAACCATCATACCAGGACTTGGGAGGCTGGGACAGGAGGAACGCGGAATCGAGGCCAGTGCACAGTAACCTAGCAGAATCCTGCTTTGTAATAAAATAGGGCTGGGGGTGTATCTCAGAGGCAGAATGCTCTGGGTTCAATCCCTAGCAACACACGCACAAGCATACACACCCACACACACACACACACAATCATAATCACATGTTAGCCAAGTGTGGTGGTACACACTTGTAATCCCAGCTTCTCAAGAGGCTAAGACAGGAGGATCGCAAGTTTGAGGCCAGCCCAGGAAAATTAGTGAGACCCTGTCTCAAAGTAAAAACTAAAAAAGGGATAGGATGTAGCTGGGTGGTAGAGCGCTCCTGGGCTCAATCCCTAGTACAAAAAAAAAAAATGTTAAAAACCTGGGAGCCGGGCATGGTGGCACACACTTGTAATCCCAGTACTTGGGAGGCTGAGACCGGAGGATCTGGGTTTGTGGCCAGCCTCAGCTACTTAGTGAAGCCCTCCACAATTCTGTGAGACCCTGTTTCAAAATAAAGAATAAAAAAATAGGGCTGGGGGTGTAGCTTGGAGGTAGAATGCCCTTGGGTTCAATCCCCAGTACCACAAAAAATAAACAAATAAATAAATAAAAAACCCAGGGGCTTGGGGTGTAGTTTAGTGGTAGAGTGCTTACCCCAGAATCTTGGAACGCTGGTTCCATCCCTAGCACTGAAAGAAAGAAAAAAAAAAAAGAACAAAGAAAGAAATCCTGACCCCAGATATAAGTGTTACCACTTATATTACTTACATCTTCGGGAGGTCAGAAGGAGAAAGCCTTCATGAATGAGATCAGTGCCTTTATAAGAGACCCCAGCCAGGTGTGGTGACCCAGGCCTGTAATCCAGGCTTTTTGGGAAGCTAAGGCAGGAGGATCCCAAGTTCGAGGCCAGCCTGGGCAATTTAGTGAGACTCTGTTTCAAAATAAAAAATAAAAAGGACTGGCATGGTACAGCACCTCTGGGTTCAACCCCCAGAACCCCCCCTCCACACACAGATACCCCAGTGGACTCTCTGGCTCTCTTCCCACCATGTGAGGATACGAGGAGAGGTCTGCAGTCTGCAACCCACAAGAGGCCGTCACAGAGCCTGACCATGCTGGCGGCCTGATCTTGGACTTCCAGCCTCCAGAACTGTGAGAAATAAGGGTCTGCCTGTGTGTGTGTGTGTGTGTGTGTGTGTGTGTGTGTGTGTGGTGGTACTGGGTATTGAACCCAGGGGCATTCTACCTCTGAGTTACACCCCCAGTCCTATTTTTTATTCTTTATTTTGAAACAGGGTCTCACTAAGTTGCTAAGGGCCTCACTAAGTAGCTGAGGCTGGCCGCAAACCTGTGATCCTCCTGTCTCAGCCTCCCAAGTACTAGGATTACAAGCGTGTGCCACCACGCCCAGCTAGGGTCTGCCGTTTAAGCCACCCCATCTACAGTATTAAAACCCAATGGGCCAAGACAGGTGGAAACAAACAAAAGATGGCAAGAAGCACTGCTCCAGCCTTCTGCAGACCTCTGGAAGCTCTGGCCACAGCAGGAGGGAAAGTGCCACACAGTGGCTTCCAGGGACCAGGTGGGGTTTTCTACCCTGTTTCCTAGTCTATCTTTAATTTTATGAATGATGAGAGGTATTAGTGTTCTTTGATTTAGCCAATCTTTTAAAAAATGTGGCCATTAAGTTGTAGTAACTCAATATTAAAAGTAATTTCCATAGAAATTTGTTCTGTTGTCAATAGCTGAAGCACTAATGCCGCATCACTCAATTCCTGACAGCAAAGGCAGCCGCTCCCCGGTGGGCGGCGGCGGAGTTCATTCCGCCCAGAGGAACCTCATTACAGCTCTGATGAAACAGTTATATTTATGATGACGACTCACAGTTAATCCACAGCTAGGACCTCTTCCTCCTGAGCTCTGTCCTGTTGAAAATGTCATCAATTTCAAGAGACCGTTAGTTATTTCTGCTGGGTGTCCACTGAGCTGCCAGACCACTGGCGTCTGGCACCTTTCAATGTTTCCTCACACACAGGAGCCACTTACACAACCCAGATCCAGTGTTTTGTGTTTTTTTTGGGGGGGGTACCGGGGATTAAACCTAGGGGCATTCTACCTCCGCGCTATACCCCCAGCCCGTTTTATTTTTTATTTTGAAACAGAGTCTCGCTAGATTACTGAGTCTTAATATGTTGCTAAGGCTGTCCTCTACCTGTGATTCTGTCTCAGCCTATCAAGTACTGGGATTACAGGCGTGCACCACCACACCCGGCAGGTCCATTGTTCTTTTTTTTTTTTTTTTGTGGTACTGGGGATTGAACCCAGGGGCATTCTACCTCTGAGCTACACCCCCAGCCTTAGTTTTTATTCTTTATTTTGAAACAGGGTCTCATGAAGTTGCGGAGGGCCTCACTAAGTAGCTGAAGCTGGCCGCCAACCCCGATCCTCCAGTCTCAGCCTACTAAGTACTGGGATTACAAGAGTGCGCCACCACGCCCAGCTAGGTCCATTGTTCTTTAAGGTGCGTATGTGTTGTGCCCACTTATGAAGGTGTCATTACCAATCTCACTATTATGTGTGGGGAGGGGGGTCGTGGGGTGGGACCTGAAGGGAAACACACCAAGACTTGTGTGCAAGTTTGTTTGTATGACTGTGAGCCTATGATTTTAATTATAATCTACCAATAAAAGTATTTTTTAAAAAAGTGTGACCTGGCAGGTGACTTGAAAACTCAGAGCCTTGGTGTCTTCATCCTGAAAGTGGGACTGGAGAGGCCAGCCTGACCAAACCTGGGGAAACAATGGGCGAGCCACCACGCGCCACCAAATATAGGTGCTATGATACAGAAGCAACAGCTCCAGAATCTTCTGCAAATAAGCTTATGACTACAGGTAACTACACACGCTGTTCCCTCCGGCTGTTGGTCCTTCTCCAAGCTCTGGGCCTGACTATCTGGGGACCATTCTTCATTTCTCTGCAGAGTCACTTCCTTGATCCCCCGGATCCCCCTCCCTGTGTCTGATTATAATCCTCATCGCAGCCTTTAGTGACGTTCATTCATAACACTCCTCACAATCTGTATACTCAGTCAGCCCTCCATATGCTCGGATTCCACACCCATGGATTCAACCAGCCACAGAGCAAATCTATGTGAGTAAAACACTGCATCTGAGGGCTGCAGGTGTAGCTCAGCGGTACAGCACTTGCCCAGCATGTGCAAGGCCCTGGGTTCCATCCCCAACAATGGAAAAAAAAATTGCATCTGTACTGGATGAAGTAGACTTTTCTTTGTCGTTATTCCCTAAACAATACAGTCTCACAATAATATGCATAGCATTTACACTGGATTGGTTTTATAAGTAATCTGGAGATGATTTAAAGTATATGGTAGATATGTGGGATGTACATATACAGGTCATATGTAAACACTATGCCATTTTATCTAAGGGACTTGAGTGTCTGTGGACTTTGGTATCCAGGTGGCGGGGAGGGAAATCCTAGAGCCAAGAACCCTGGACACCGAGTGACGACTATATTCATTTGTGTATACGTATACATGTAATGTATATCATATACTATACATATGTACATACATATTTGCATATTTATAATGTAGACTATATACATTTCTTTCTTTTTTTGTGGTACTGGGGATTAAACCCAAGGGTGCTCTATCACTGAGCTACACCCCCAGCCCTTTTTATTTTTATTTTTATTTATTTATTTTTGCGGTACCAGGGATTGAACCCAGGGGCGTTCTACCTCCGTGCTACACCCCCGGCCCTATTTTTTATACTTTATTTTGAAACCAGGTCTCATGAAGTTGCAGAGGGCCTCACTAAGTAGAGAGAGAGAGAGAGAGCTGAGGCTGGCTGCGAACCCGGACCCTCCGGTCTCCGCCTCCCAAAGTACTGGGATTACAAGCATGCGCCACCACGCCCGGCCCTTATTTTTTATTTTAAAACACAGTCTTAGCCGGGTCTTAGTCTCTCTCTCCCTGTCTCTCTCTCTCTCTACCTAGTGAGGCCCTCCGCAACTTTGTGAGACCCGGTTTCAAAATAAAGCATAAAAAAATAGGGCCGGGGGTGTAGCACGGAGGTAGAACGCCCCTGGGTTCAATACCCGGTACCACAAAAAAACAACAACAACAACAAAAAAAAAAACACAGTCTTGCTAAGTTGCCCAAGCAGGCCTTGAACTTGTGATCCTGTCTTAGCTTTTACATTTATTTCTGTGACTACTTGTCTGTGTCTGCTCCTGCCATGGAATTCCCACAGAGCCAGGCTTTCGCACTCTATCCATAGCTGCAGTCCTGGGGTCCGGCACAGGGTATGGCCCTTCCTTTTTAAAACAAAAATGAGAAGAGCTGGTTCCTCTGCCCTTTGCTTCCTGCTTCTCGGCTGTTTCCCACCTGGAAGCCACCTGTGTGGAGCTCTAGGGGAGACCTCAGTGGTGAAGGAAGAAAACACCTGGGCTTTCCCAGCGCTTCCAGTCAAGGTTAGAAATACAGACAGCCACGTGTAGCTAGAAGAGTTGGGGTTTTGATCCCCGGCACAGGAAGAGAGAGAGGGAGGGAGGGAGGAAAAGAAAAATCCGAGTCAGAGACTGCCCCGGGGGGGGGGGGTATTTGTTTTTGCCTTCTCCTAGATTTCTTGAATGAAACTGGGATTAATATGATTCTTCTCCAATTTTTCCTTCTTCAACTATGCTTCATTATCTATTCATTACCTAGCTTTTTTTTTTTTTTTTGCAGTACCAGGGATTGAACCCAGGGGCGTTCTACCGCCGAGCTACACCCCCGGCCCTAGTTTTTATCCTTTATTTTGAAACCGAGTCTCATGAAGTTGCGGAGGGCCTCACTAAGTAGCTGAGGCTGGCCGTGAACCCAGATCCTCCTGTCTCCGCCTCCCAAGTACTGGGATTACAAGCATGCGCCACCATGCCCGGCGCTACCTAGCTTCTTACTGACTCTCCCTAATTCCTCTACTTCCCCCTTCACTGCCAACTAGTCTAGGTTTCTTTCTTTCCTTCCCTTTTTTCCCCCAGTACTGGGGATTGAACCCAGGGACATTCTGCCCCCGAGCTACACCCCCAGCCCTATTTTTATTCTTTATTTTGAAACAAGGTCTCACCAAGTTGCGGAGGCCTCATTAAGTAGCTGAGGCTAGCCATGAACACGGATCCTCCTGTCTCAGCCTCCCAAGTACTGGGATTACAAGTGTGCACCACCACACCCAGTTTAGCCCTATTTTATTTTGAAACAGGTTCTCACTAAGTTGCTGGGGCCTTGCTAAATTGCTGAGGCTGGCCTTGAGCTTATGATCCTCCTGTCTCAGCCTCCCAAGTACTAGGATTACAGGTGTGTGCCAGTAGCCTAGATTTCAATACTGAATAGATTTTTTGTGTGTGTGGTACTGGGGATGGAACCCAGGGGCATTCTACCTCTGAGCTACATCACCAGCCCCCCCCCCCTTTTTTTTTGAAACAGGGTCTCGCTAGGTTGCAGAGTCTCGCTGTATTGCAGAGGCTGTCCTCCAACCTGCAATCCTCCTGTCTCAGCCTCCCAAGTACTGGATTACAGGCATGTGCCACCATGCCCAGCTTCTAAAAAGATTTTTAAAAATAGGCTAGCTGGGTGTTGTCTCTCATGCCTATAATCCCAGTACTTGGGAGTCTGAGACAGGAAGATTGAAGGTTCGAAGCCAGCCTCAGCAACTTAGTGAGGCTCTCAGCAACTTAGTGAGACCCTGTTTCCAAATAAAAAATAAAATAGGGCTGAAGGTGTAGCTTGGAGGTAAAATGCCCCAGGATTCAATCCACAGTACCAAAAAATTAAAAAAAGCAAGATAATGCATTAGCATTTTCTATTTTCTGGTTTTCAGCTTCTGCTACAAAATGATGAAATGGGCTGATGTGATTTCAAATCCTGCTACAAACCCAGCAAAGATTTTGAAGTCACTCATGGGGCACAGGAGTGGATATGTTATCCAACAAATTACCTGGCAGTGAGTAGAAAATATCTCGTGCATTCTGTTTAGCAGAAGTCACCATTGTGCCATCTGCAGTGAGAATTCCGAGTACGTTCCAATGAGAGCTTTTCAGTCTGTGAACTGGCGCTGGGCTGTGGGACGAGGAGACGCCAGCCAGCTGGAGGGGAGCAGATCTTCCGTGCAGCAGTGTGCTCGCTGTTCTAGCACAGTGCCTTCCTGCCCAAGTACACTGGGACTTGAACCTTCAGGAATGAAACATTGAGATACCATACCCACTGTGCAATTCGCAAAAGCACCTAAGTTGTTTGCAAAAGAACCATGTTCTGTTTTTTGTTTTGCTCTCCTTCTCAAGCAAAGACTTCTATTTAGCAAAAGCTATCTTCTAAACCAGCTGTGGCAATGCACACCTGGAATCCCAATGCTTAGGTGGCTGAGTCAGGATGAACGCATGTTCCAGACCAGCATGCTTTAACTTAGCGAGACCGTTTCAAAACAAAAAGGGCTGAGGATGTAGCTAAGAGATAGAATGCCCCTGAGCTCAATCCCCAGTATCAAAAACAAAGAACAACAAAAAACCCTACCATAATTGACGAGAATGGGCGAGGAAATCTGGGTGGCAGTTACAGGGTTCCATACAAATGTAAAACTCACGCAGAGGCACACTCAGGCTTCTTGCACTCTGTGTGCTACAATATCTCATTATGAAAATTTAAAAACGGATGGGTGGTGGTGCTGGGTGCACAACCACGTGGATATCTGGCCCCACGTGAATATATTTAATGCCACTGAACTGTACACTTAAACATGGTTCAAATGGAAATTTTATATTTTACCACACTACAAAAAAATTAAAATGAGCCAGGCATGGTGGCGCACATCTGTAATCCCAGTACTTGGGAGGCTGACGGAGGACTGCAAGTTCAAGGCCAGCTTCAGCAAGTTAGCAAGACCCTGTCTCAAAATAAAAAATAAAAAGGGCTGGGGGTGTAGCTCAGCAGTAGTGCCCCCCTGAGTTCAATCCCCAGTACCACAAAATAAATAAATTAACTAATTAAAAAGGGCTGGGAGTATAGCTCAGAGGTAGGGTTCAATCCCCAGTACTGCCAAAGGAAAAAAAAAAAGAAAAGGCCAGACGTGGTGGCGCACGCTTGTAATCCCAGTACTTTGGGAGGCGGAGACCAGAGGATCCAGGTTCGCGGCCAGCCTCAGCTCTCTCTCTCTCTTTCTCTCTCTCTCTACTTAGTGAGGCCCTCCGCAACTTCGTGAGACCCGGTTTCAAAATAAAGTATAAAAAAATAGGGCCGGGGGTGTAGCGCGGAGGTAGAACGCCCCTGGGTTCAATCCCTGGTACCGCAAAAAAAAAAAGAAAGAAAGAAAAATGAAAATGCATATATTTAGTTGAGTCCAGCTCACTACCATATATTAAAGGATGTTAGTTAGATGTTAATTAGTCCTGATGATGGAAAGTCATACTTATGAGTAGATGCAAAAGCCCCCTCCGCCTGGAGAATTGGCCTTGGTTCCTCTGTCTCCCTGGGTTGCCTGCTTCACAAGGTTTATAATCTCCACTAGAAAACGGAGTGATATTTGACAGTGCAACTCCTGTCCGGATCTCCTCATGACCTTGACCTGACCCAACACTCACACTCTCCCTGAACATGGACTTTCAGGCTTGGGGGAAGCTGAACAAAGACCTAGGGTTCAAGGGGAGGGCAGGGTGCAGGGCAGGGGGAAGCAGGAGGGAAAAGGCCCAGCAAGTATCTGCTCCCCGCTGCCTATCTCTGGCTTCACCCTCCTCTCCTCCCCCAGCCTCGGCAGCAGCAAACTGTAGACTTTCAGTCAGGAAAGAGACCCTAAGGTCATCAAGAGCTACCTCCTTATTTTCAATTCATTTTTTAATGAGGCAAGAAAAGTCCAGAGAGGTGACAGGGCTTTTCCAAGGTCACACAGCCAGCTGAAGGCTGAGCTGGACCCTCTCATACTGAGTGCTATATGACCTACACTTTGTGTACAGTCTTGCTTCTGCTGCTCCAGGTTCCTCTATCCTTTCTTCCTTTTCAACCTTGCCTTCCTGCCAGAGCATTTTTTTTTTTTTTTTTGCGGTACCGGGGATTGAACCCAGGGGCGTTCTACCTCCGTGCTACACCCCGGCCCTATTTTTTTATACTTTATTTTGAAACCGGGTCTCACGATGTTGCGGAGGGCCTCATTAGGTAGAGAGACAGGGAGAGAGAGAGAGAGAGAGAGCGAGAGAGAGAGAGAAGCGCGCGCGAGCGCTGAGGCTGGCTGCTAACCCGGAGGATGGATCCTCCGGTCTCCACCTCCCAAAGTACTGGAATTACAAGAGTGTGCCACCATGCCCAGCCTGCCAGAGCATTTTTTAAAACAACTTTATTGAGATCTAATTCACATGTCATCAGGTTTACCCAATGTTTGCAATTCAGTAGGTTTTAGTATACTGAATATTATGGGGTCACATCAATTTCAAGCCAGGCGTGGTGGTGCACGTCTGTAATTCTAGTATTTGGGAGGCTGAGACAGGAGAATTGCAAGTTCGAAGCTAGTCTCAGCAATTTAGGGAGACCACATATATATATGTGTGTGTGTGTGTGTGTATACATATATGTATATGTGTATATATATATATATATATTTATATATGTGTGTGTGTGTATATGTATGTATATATATATATATAATGGCTGGGGTTGCAGCTCAGAGGTAGAATGCCCCTGGGTTCAATCCCCAGCACCATAAACAAACAAACATTCTCATGCTAGCATGGTGGCACATGCTTGTAATCCAAGTACTTGGGAGGCTGAGACAGAAGGATCACCGGTTTGTGGCCACCTCAGCAACTTATTGAGGCCCTCTACAACTTAGCAAGACCCTGTTTCAAAATAAAAAAATAAAAAATAGGGCTGGGGGTGTAACTCAAAGGTAGACTGCCCCTGCTCTTGAACCTGTGATCCTCCTGCCTCAGCCTCCCAAGTACTGGGATTATGGGTATGCACCACCACACCTGACTTACATCACATTTCTAAGAGGGAAGGAAGAACAAGATTTACAAAACCAATGTGGGGGACTGGGTGCAGTATGGCACGTCATACAGCTATGAAACAGATTAAAAAAGATCCAGCCAGATGTGGTGGAGCACATCTGTAATCCCAGTACTTGGAAGGCTGAGACAGGAGGATCGCAGGTTTGAGGACAGCCTCAGCAAGTAGTGAGACTCTCATCAACCTAGTGAGACCCTGTTTCAAAATAAAAATAAAATTAGGCTGGGGGTTCCTTGGGTTCGATCCCCACTACCAAAAAAAAAAAAACCCATAAAACAAAAATAGTGCACGGAGCTGGTGGTGCACACCTGTAAATTCCATTACTCAGGAGAGGCTGAGACAGGAGGATTGCAGGTCTGAGGAGGCCAGCCTCAGCAATTTTTTTTTTTTTGTGTGTGTGGTACTGGGGATTGAACCCAGGGGCATCTACCTCCGAGCTACACCCCCAGCCCTATTTTTTTATTCTTTATTTTGAAACAGGGTCTCACTAAGTTGCGGAGGCCTCACTAAGTAGCTGAGGCTGGCCACGAACCCGGATCCTCCTGTCTCAGCCTCCCAAGTACTGGGATTACAAACCTGCATGGGCCACCACGCCCCAGCCAGCCTCAGCAATTTAGCAAGACCCTCAGCAATTTAGTGAAACCTTATTTCAAAATAAAAGTGGGTCTGGGAGTGTAGTTTGGAGGTAGAATGCCCCTGGGTTCAGTCTCCAGTACCCTGCCCAAAAAAGTGCATACATGTTTTAAAATCAACTCATGCATTGAACAAGTACTACTGAGCCCCTTGTGCATAACAGGTCTTGGTCTAGGTGCTGGTGATGCAGCTGGAAACAGGACCAAGCAGAAAAGACTTAAAAGACTTCTGTAGACTTCCTATCTCCTTGTTTCTATGTCCAAAAGACCAGCTCTGATCCCAGCTCCTCAGTGACAGGAGCCTTGCTCTTCACTTCTAATTTGCTGCAGCATTTACAGTCCACGCCACACTCAAGTTACCCGCCACACTCAGTTACCTGCCACACTCAGTTACCTGACACTTTGTTCAGTTTGGTGTGACTTCAAGTGTAGTTCACCCTACAGTGAACTACCTACTATATTCAGTGTAGATCACCCTAATGAAGTTACTGTGGCCCTTCACACAAGTGTCTGAGCTTGTCCCAGGACCTGAGAACTATCCCGCATCTCCATTGCCACCACCTCCTCTTCCCTGTTGCCACTATCTGAGAAAAGAAAAGGCTGGGGATGGTAGAGTACTTACCTACTATGTATATTATATATATTTAATATATATATATATATATATATATATATATATATATATATATAATAAAAGGGGCTGAGGGTGTATGTAGCTCAGTGGCAGAGTGCCTCTGAGTTTAATCCCCACTGCCAAAAATATAAGCAAATAAATAAAGGTTGCCAGACTTAGCAAACAGAATCACAGAACACCCTGTTAAATCTGAATTTCAGATAAATACGGAATACATTGTTTTGGTGTATGTCCCGTGCAATGTATTTCTGCGTTTTACCTGACACGGCTACTTCAGAGGTTTGTGCACTGCGGGGTGTGAGGCCTCCAGGCTCACGCGCGCCCGCCCAGCCCCTGTGTCCCGCCCAGGCGCCAACTGCACGTGGAGACCGTGGACTGCCGCGTGGGTGGGAGGACAGACATTACCTGTCAATCACTGCGGGGGCTTGCGGGCGGGAAATAGGGACGGGGCCGCGGGGGGGGGGGGTAGGTGGCGCCGGTCACGTGGGCCAACCTGTGGGCCGGCAGGGGGCGCCACTGAGACAAGACGACGCTGCCACGTGGCCAGGCTGGCGGCCGGCTTCCCGCGCCCCGGCCACGATGCTTCTCCTTGGCCGGGTGGGGTGGAGGGGCTGGGGTTGGGGGGGTGGAGGAGGTGGGGGTCCCAGGAAGAGGAATCCAGGGTTACGCTTTGCAGACCACCCTGTGTGGATTCATGGCGATCTTTGATGATTTCCTCTTATTGTTTCCAGCTTTTTTTTTTTTGCAGTACCAGGGATTGAACCCAGGGGCGGTCTACCTCCGAGCTACACTCCCAGCCCTATTTTTTATTCTTTATTTTGAAACAGGGTCTCACTAAGTTGCGGAGGGCCTCACTAAGTAGCTGAGGCTGGCCGTGAACCTGCGATCCTCCTGTCTCAGCCTCCCAAGTACCGGGATTACAAGCGTGCGCCACCATGCCCGGCTCCAGCTTTTCTTTTCTTTAGGTACTGAGGATTGAAACCAGAGGCATTCTCCCTCTGAGCTACACCCCCAGCTCTGTTTTTATTTATTTATGTCTGGTACTGGGGATCGAAATCGAACTCAGGTTTGTTCTACCTCTGAGCTATCCCCCCAGCCCTATTTTGTTTTTTTATTTTGAACGGTCTCACTAAGTTGCTGAGGGCCTGGCTAAATTGCTGACACTGGCTTGGAATCTGTGATCCTCTGGGCTCAGCTTCCCCAGTACTGGATTTACAGGTGTGCGCCGGGCTGTTTCCAGCTTTTATTAATAAAGGCTAGTATTTATAAATAGTAATAAATAAAAGTACTCCAGCCCTGTCTTAGTAAGTCTCCTGGAAGCAAAGGAAGGTTTGTATTCCTCTTCAGCCCATTAAGGTAGGAGGATCTCTTCCACTAAGGACAATGTGAAGCAGCAAAGAATATTGAGGGGCTGAGAACTGGATACACCAAGGATGAAAGTATCAAGGGACGAATCGGAGCTGCCTGAATGTCCCCACCCGGAGACAGTCCCAGTCCCTTCTATGGAAACCTAATTCTGACAGAGCTAATTCTAGTTCCAGTCAGTTTACCATGCTTTTGGATTTGGTTCATTGATCCAAATACCCTCCTGAAAGCCCGACTCCTCCAGGAGATCTCCTGCCCTGCTCCCATCCCCAGTGTATTTCTCTTTCAAACTCCTTAGCACGCTTCCTGTCACCTTTCAACTAGCACTGAATGGAGCGCTAACCCAAGCATCCCTGGAACCGGACCATCCTGAGCTTCGTTGTTACTGAGTTCTTCTGTGGTGAAAACATCCACTTCCTTGTCCACTCACAGGAACATGGCTTAATATTGGTGGGTTTTGTTTAAGGCACTTTTGATCCTTCGATCACAGCAGGCAACTGTGACAATAATATAATCAACTCAAGCAATGTTTATCAATAGTAATACAGAAATATAAAAGTGAATATAATTAAATCTGTCATTTTACAGTTGCAGGTGGTCTTTAAATAATGAGTCAGTAATTAACAGTGATAACTCTTACCCTAATTCTTGGCACCAAATACTGTACCCATTCCTCATTACCCTGAATCTCATTCTTCTGTAATTAGATGAATATTTATTATTTATTTTGGCACTGGGAATTAAACCCAGGGGCATTCTACCTCTGAGCTACACTCCCGACCCTTTTTACTATTATTATTTTTGTTTTTAAACAAGGTCTTGCTAGGTTGCTGACAGTCTTGCTACATTGCTCGAGCTATCCTCCAACCTGTGATCCTCCTGTCTCAGCCTCCCAAGTACTAGGATTACAGGCATGCACCACTACACTTGGCTGAATTTTTATTTTTATAACACATTTCTAAAATTCAGTGTAGTTTTCTCCCATTAGTTGGTAAAGTAGAAACCTGGCAAGGCCTTCTTTGGGGGGGGGGGAACACGATATAATACATAATAGCTGGTATGTATGTGTCTACCTAAGGTTTCAAATTTTAAACTTTGAAGTAGTCACAAAATATTTATTTTTCTAGTCCCAACTCTCTACCTCACTATGTGTAAAAATACAGGTACACTTACATTGTTATTTGTCCTAGGAGTATTAGCTCTGCTAATCTGTATGTTTTGTTTTTATTTTGTTAGCAAGTCAAGAAATCAGCAAGTTAGTGGCTATTGAACCCAATAGGGGATGTATCTGAGCACTTTGACTGATATACTTTTTAACTTCCAATTCATCTTGAAACTCAAATGAAATTTTATTTCAGGATTTGTTTTCACTGTTTCCTCTGTTCTTTCAAATGTCTTACAGCAGAAGGCATAGGAAAACCATTGAGATAGTTTCAATTTATCAGAGCATCAATTGTATAAGAAAGTACTTAAATAAATAGCTAGGTATGGTGGCACACACCTGTAATCCAAGTACTTGCAGGCTGAGATAGAAGGATCACAGGTTTGCCACCAGCCTCAGCAACTTAGCGAGACCGTATTAAAAAAATAAAAAATAAAATAGGGCTGGGGGTGTAGCTCAGAGGTAGAATGCCCTTGGGTTCAATCCCCAGCACCACAAAAAATAAAATAAAATAAAATACAGATTTCTCCTTGAAGTTTTAAACAATTGATTCTATGAGAAAAAAATTATGTTGGTAAGCCATGGGAGTCACTAGACCAATAACTTCAAATTAGCAATACAGGAAAAAAATCTATACAATGCATTGCTTTTTTCCTTTCTTCCCCCCGGCCCCCGTGGTACTAGAGATTGAACCCAGGGGTATTATACCTCCAAGCTACACCCTCAGCCCCATTTTTTTGTTTTGTTTTTTTGAAACAGGGCCTCATTAGGTTGCAGAGTCTTGCTAAGTTTCTGAGGCTGGTGTTGAACCTGCGATCCTCTTTTTTTTTTTTTTTTTTTTTTTGCGGTACCGGGGATTGAACCCAGGGGCATTCTACCTCCGCGCTACACCCCCGGCCCTATTTTTTATACTTTATTTTGAAACCGGGTCTCACGAAGTTGCGGAGGGCCTCACTAGGTAGAGAGAGAGAGAGAGAGAGAGAGACAGAGAGAGAGAGACAGAGAGAGAGAGACAGAGAGAGACAGGGAGAGAGCGAGAAAGCTGAGGCTGGCCGCGAACCCGGATCCTCCGGTCTCCGCCTTCCAAAGTACTGGGATTACAAGCGTGCGCCACCACGCCCAGCTTGAGATCCTCTTGTCTCGGCCTCCCAAGTACTGGGATTACAGGCATGTGCCACCAAGCCCAGCCAAAATGCATTTCTTAATTTTCTTGGATTATGAGTGCATTTTCTCTGGATCCCTTTATTTAACTTGAATCATGTTCAGTGCTTTATCTAGATGACAAACTTTTTTATTTTTTATTTTTATATTTTTGGTGGAACTAGGGATTGGACCTAATGGCATTCCATCACTGAGCTATACCTCCAGTCCTTTTTATTTTTTATTTCTGAAATAGGTTCTGCTAAATTGCTGAGGCTGGCCTTGAACCTGCTAGCCTCCTATCTCATCCTCCCAAATACTGGGATTATAGGCGTGTACCACCATGCAAAGCTGATAACCTTTTTCTTTACATGTCAGAACTTTCACATTTTAACAACTTTTACTGGGGGAAATCTAAAATATTTATGCTCTTAAACAGAGAGTAATGAACTGAACATGATTTAATCTTTGGATGATAACCGACAGGGGTGTTATTGTGAAAATCAATCCTTGCACAGTCTTACAAAACAACGATGGCGTGCCTTCGGTAATAGCCGGGTTTCCCTACTTTTCGGCATTCTGTGCTTCAAATTTCCTTTTACTGGCAAGGACCTCCTGGTACACGCATGTAATCCCAGTACTTGGGAGGCTGAGACGGGAGTATTGCAGGTTTGAGGCCAGCTTCAGCAACTTAGCAAGATCCTATTTCAAAATAAACAAAATAGGGATGAGGATGTAGCTCAGAGGTAGAACACCCCTGGGCTCATAGCACACACACACACAACACACACACACCCACACACACACGCTAATTGGGGGCTGGGAGTGTAGCAGCTCAGTGGTAGAGTGTGTGCTCAGCATGTGTAAGGCCCTGGGTTCAATCCCCAGCAGCAAACACCCCCCCCCCACACACACACACCAGAAACCGCTAAGTGGTTTGTTCAAATCACACAGGGATTGGTAGAACTGACATTTCCATCCCTTGAACACCTCCAGGGTCAGAGTCTCCATCATTCTCCATTTGCCTGCAGGATAGAAGCCAAGTTCCCCGGCAGGCACCGTGCATGCTATCTTTCCAACCTTATCTCCTGCTGGGCTCCAGCCTGACTCCTCTGTTCCAGACTGGCATGTCTGCACCCTCTCCCCCAACCCATGGACTCACTCCCAACACCAGCCCTCCATCCCCGGTTCCCAGGGCCTGGAATGTCTTCTTCTCTCCTTTACACCTATCCAGATCCCCTGTGGCTACAGGATAGTCATCTTCCATCTCACAGGACGTCCTTCTCCTTAAATGCTCAGGCTCTGCTGGTCCCACTTTTCTCTTGACGCCTTGGGTTCCTACCTCCTGGGCATTGACCACACACTGCTGTACACCGAAGCCTTAGCTCAGGCAGCCGGCTGCAGCTGCTCCCTGGACATAGGGAGCTGAGGGCTTTGACTCAGTATTTTCCTTCATACACATACGGTCGGAGCCAACCCAGAGTGTCTTCCTTTGACCTGTTGTGCCAAAACCTGCAAAAGCTGCAAAAGCCACTTTCCATGGACAAAATGCAAAGCAGGTGGAATTTATCATTGGCACTATTTATGTTTATTTATTTAATGGTACTGGGGATTGAATCCAGAAGGATTCTCCCTCTGAGCTACACCCCCAGTCCTATTTTATTTTTATTTTGAAACGGGGTCTTACTAAGTTGGTGGAGGGCCTTGTTAAGTTGCTGAAGCTGGCTTTGAACCTGTGATCCTCCTGTCTCAGCCTTCCAAGTACTGGGATTACAAGCGTGCACCACCATGCCTGGCTTCATGGGTGGTTTTTATAAGAAAATTCACCTGAAAACTCACTCATACATGAATCCAGAAGGATTCTCCCTCTGAGCTACACCCCCAGTCCTATTTTATTTTTATTTTGAAACGGGGTCTCACTAAGTTGGTGGAGGGCCTTGTTAAGTTGCTGAAGCTGGCTTTGAACCTGTGATCCTCCTGTCTCAGCCTCCCAAGTACTGGGATTACAAGTGTGCACCACCATGCCTGGCTTTTATAAGAAAATTCACCTGAAAACTCACTCATACAGCCAATTTTGATAAATTTACAGAGTTTTGAATTTCTTACTACAATTTTAGACCATTCCATTTCCTCAGAAAGTTCTTCTATACTCATTTGCACTTACTCACAGTTCCTACGCCCAGCCCCTAGTAATTGCTAGTGTATTTTCTCTATATATTGACTTCCCTCCTCTGGATATTTTATATAAATAGGTGGTCTTTTGAATCTGACTTCTTTTGCTTAGTATAATTTTTTCAGGGTTCATCCATGCTGTAGCATGTATCACTACTTCATTCCTTTTGATGGCTGTATAATACTCCATATAGGTATACCACATTTTGCTTATTTATTCACCCATTGATGGACATTTGGATCTTTTCAAATAAGTTGTACTGCTACAGGTTTTCATTTTTTCTGTGGGTAAATACAGAGTCTTGGAATTGCTGGGTCATAATGGTTAAGTATTCCAAAATGGCTGTACAATTTTACATTCCCATCAACAACATATGAGAGATTACATTTCTCTATATCCTAGCCAATATTTACTACTGTCTATCTTTTTTATTGTATATATCCTACTGGTTTCGATTTGTATTTCTCTAATAATTAATAGGAATGAGCATCTTTCCCGTTGTTTATTGGCTATTCAAGTATTTTCTTTGGTGAAATGTCTATTCATCTCTTGTGCCCATTTTTATCTGTTGTTTTGTGTTTATGTGTGTGGTATTGGGGATCCAACCCAGAGCTTCATGCATGCTAAGCAGGTGCTCTACCACTGAGCTACCTCCCCAGCTCCCGTTTTTAATTATTGAATCAAAATAGTTCTTTAGTTCTTTATATATTCTGGATACAAGTTCTTTATCAGATATATAACTTCTAAATATTTGCTCACAATCTGTGGCTTATCTTTTCACTTCCTTTTTTTTTTTTGCAGTACTGGGGATTGAACGCAGGGGTGTTCTACCTCCGCACTATGCCCCCGGCCCTATTTTTTTTATACTTTATTTTGAAACCGTGTCTCACGAAGTTGCGGAGGGCCTCACTAAGGGGAGAGAGAGAGAGAGAGAGAGAGAGAGAGAGAGAGAGAGAGAGACAGTGAGCTGAGGCTGGCCGCGAACCCGGATCCTCCGGTCTCCGCCTCCCAAAGTACTGGGATTACAAGCGTGGGCCACCACGCTTTTCTTAATGGTGTCTTTTGAATCACAAAAGTTTTTAATTTTGATGAAGTCCAATCTATATTTTTTTCTTTTATTGTTTGTGCTTTTGGTCTCATATGTAAGTTTTATCCAAGACATTTATCCAAGCAAGGTTCTTGCTAGGTTGCTGAGAGTCTCACTATGTTGCTGAGGCTGATCCTCCTATCTCAGCCTCCCAAGTACTGGAATTAGAGGTGTGTGCCACCACGCCCAGTTAAGACATGTTTTAGAACTGTTCCCCCACCCCACTTATTAGTATGTCTTAGACATATGCTTAAGTCGTTAACTACATATCTGTATCACCATCTTTGGGCTCTGGAAAGAAGAAAAGAAAAAGAAAAAAAGAGTCAATAGGGTCAGGCTATTAAAAATACCAGCATGACTCTGCTCATTCTTGGGGTTCTCTTACCGCCTTTTAGATCATCTCCCTGTGGTTTGTGAATAAAAACTTCACTTGGCTATTAAGTTCTCCACAACATTTTTTTTTTTTTTGGTGGTACCGGGAATTGAACCCAGGGGCATTCTACCTCTGAGCTACACCCCTAGCCCTATTTTATTCTTTATTTTTAAACAGGGTCTCACTAAGTTGCAGAGGGCCTCACAAGTTTCTGAGGCTAGCGGTGAACCTGTGATCCTCCTGTTTCAGCCTCCCAAGTACTGGGATTACAAGCGTGTGCCACTGTGCCTAGCTCACCACAACATTTTATATTTCAATACCTTGGCCACACGAGTCTGAAGTTTCTATAGGCTTAAATCCCTCCATCACAGATTCTAGTGATGGAATGCTTATAAGGAACATGTATTTCATTATAATTTGGGATTTGGCAGCTGCTTCTTCTTGCATCTACTTCATTATCTAAAGCTGGGCTGGGGCTTAGGAACAATTTAGCTTAAATTTATTATTCATTGATTTATTAAAGTGTAAATATAAGCTGGGCATGGTGGCTCACGCCTGTAATCTCAGTACTTGGGAGGCTTGAGAGAGGAGGATCGCAGGTTCAAAGCCAGTCTCAGCAATTTAGTGAGACTTTCAGCAACTTAGCGAGACTCTGCTTCAAAATAAAAAATAAGCCAGGCATGGTGGCGCACGTTTGTGATCCCAGTACTTGGGAGGCTGAGACAGGAGGATCGCAGGATTGCGGCCAGCCTCAGCAACTTGTGAGGCCTTCCGCAACCTAGTGGAACCCTGTTTCAAAATAAAGAATAAAATAGGGCTGGGGGTGTAGCTCGGAGGTAGAATGCCCCTGGGTTCAATCCCCAGTACTACAAATAAAATAAAATAAAATAAAATAAAATAAAATAAAATAAAATAATAGGGCTGGAGGCATAGCCTGGAGGTAGAAGGCCTCTGGATTCCCTCCCCAGTACCACAAAAAAGTATAAATAGGAAAAAAGAAAAGTAAATAGTGGATAATAGCAATTGGCATTTTTTTGGGGGGGATTACTGGGGACTGAACCCAGGGGCATTCTACCTCTGAGCTACACCCCCAGCCCTATTTTATTTTTTATTTTGAAACAGGGTCTCATTAAGTTACAGAGGTTCTCAATAGTTGTTGATTGCAAACCTGAGATGGTCCTGTCTCAGCCTCCCAAGTACTGGGATTACAAGCATGCACCACCACGCCTGGCTGGCATGTGTGTGTGTGTTTTTGTTTTTTTTTTGCAGACCGGGGATAGAACCCAGGGGCGTTCTACCTCCGCGCTACACCCCCGGCCCTATTTTTTATACTTTATTTTGAAACCGGGTCTCACGAAGTTGCAGAGGGCCTCACTAAGTAGAGAGAGAGAGACAGACAGATAGACAGACAGACAGGGAGAGACAGAGAGAGAGCTGAGGCTGGCCGCGAACCCGGATCCTCCGGTCTCCGCCTCCCAAAGTACTGGGATTACAAGCATGCACCACCACGCCTGGCTGGCATGTGTGTTTTAATAGAAGACTTTAAGGGACTGGGATATCCCTGAGTAAAATAGTGGTTATCAAGAGGTTTCCGGCCTGGCATGGTGGTACATGCTTTAATTCTAGTACTTCGGAGGCTGAGACAGGAGGAGCGCAGGTTTGAGGCCAGCCTCAGCAATTTAGAGAGGTCCTCAGCAATTTACTGAGATCCTGTTTCAAAGGGGAGGGGTGGGGCGTAGCTCAGAGGTAGAATGTCCCTGGGTTTAATCCCCAGTAACACACACACACACACACAGACACACACATGTTCCCAGATGGGTGGATGGTTATATCCCCAGGAGTAGATCTTCAAATCTTCACTGGTTTCATTGGCAGCGTGTGAGGTATTACATAAGCTAGAAGCTTCTTCAGGAAATAATGTTCAGACAGCTAACACTAATGGAGAAAATCCGCACTGAGGGAGGGCCTGTGTGAGGGGTCTCAGAACTGGAATGGGAAAGGCAGCTTGGAGGATTTCAGAGGCCAGTGCTGAACATGCCAGACTGCTGACAGAGATGGCTCCTGCACAGCCCTTTCAATGAGAAGCTAATGGGGTGGCCATGCTCCTCAGGAGAACTAATCCCCTAATGTTGCGGCCCAGAAAGTAGAAGGCAAGTATTAACACTGGTGAAAAGCAGGGAGTGTAGCGGAGGGGTGTAAAGGCAGCCCCTTCTAGGATAGTGGCAAATTAGAGAGGTGGCAGTGAGCAGAGGTAGGTACGAGCTCATCCTAGCTGGTAGGTTTGAGAGGCTAAGAAATGCACAGGGTGCTTTAAGATCTGCCTGTAGTCAAGCCAGGCGTGGTGGCACATGCTTGTAATCCCAGTATTTGGGAGGCTGAGACAGGAGGAGGATCACAGGTTCGTATCCAGCCTCAGCTACTTAGTAAGACCCTGTTTCAAAATAAAGAGCAAAAGCAGGGTGTGGTGGCACATGCTTGTAATCCCAGTACTCGGGAGGCTGAGACCCGGAGGATCCGGGTGCAATTTAGTGAGACCCTGTTTCAAAATAAAGAATAAAATATAGGCTGGGGGTGCAGCTCTGTAGCTTGGAGGTAGAATGTCCCTGGGTTCAATCCTCAGTACCGGCAAAAAACAAAACAAAACCAAAAAACATTTGCCTAAGGTCTTCAACTTTTTTCTCAGAGTAAACAATACATAGCCAGGAAAGGTGGTGCACACCTGTAATCCCAGTACTCCAGAGGCTGAGACATGAGGATCACAGGTTCAAAGACAGCCTCCTCAACGTAGTGAGGCTTTCACCAACTTAGTGAGACCCTGTTTCAAAATAAAAAATAAAATAAGGCTGGGGGTGTAGCTCAGAGGTAGAATGCCTCTGGGTTTAATCCCCAGTACCACACACACAAAAACAAAACACAAACAAACAAAAAACCTAGCCTCTGCTGGGGCCCTGGGGCTATGTGTGTGTGTGTGTGGGGGGGGGGGTATGCTGGGAAGATTAAGAAATGCAAAGACCAGCTGGAAATGAAAGGCTGGATGCAGGGACATACTGGGAAAATTCAGAAGTGGAAAAACCAATTGGAAGCTACTGCAGAGATTCTGATTTAAGATGAAGGGCTGGCTTTAGCGGGACATGTGGGTGGGAAGAACTGATCCAGCAGGTCTTAGGGATGGATTTGCTGTGGGAGTGCAGAGAGAGGAGGGATATGGGTGGTGGGAGAGTTCAGGGAAAAGGTTGTAGAAGAACAGAGGGGTATATTTACTTATAGTAAAATGCACATGTCTTAAATGTACAATGAGTTTTGATAAAAGTCTACATCTGTGTACCCTCCCCATTTCAGTTTTTTTTCTTTCCCTCTGTATACTGGGGATTGAATCTAGGGGCAGTCTCCCTCCAAGCTACCCCCCCAGCCCCTACCTATTTTATTTTGAAACAGGGTCTCCTTAAGTTGGTAAGACTGGCCTCAAACCCATGATCTCAAAACCTGTCTCAGCCTCCCATACTGGGATTACAGGCATGTACGTGGCCACCACTACCAACTCTCATTTCAGTTTTTAATGTCTTCAGTGTTTTTTTTTTTTTTTTAGTTTCACGTGCCTGCAGAGTCTAAGTAAAGCTGCATCAAAGGCAAGGAGCTACCTTTGTGCTCTTTAAGTGAGAAGAGCTGGCTATATGGACTGGACAAGCCATCTGGGGCGAGGAAGAAGAGATCTTGCAAGCAAACACAGGTGCAGGAGGGTATACTTGGGGGACTGAAAGCTCCAACCTTTGAACTTTTAGGCACGCTTAAACCCCACACCTGAGGGTCTTATTTGCAGTAAGTAATAAATGTAGTCCTTTTTCCTGACTTTCAACCTCATACTTAACTCTTATGCAAGAAACCACTTTCTCAGTTGTCTGCCGCCGAGGTCCGCCCTATGGAACTTGGAGTCTGAGCCTGGTAGGGGGGAGGAGAGCTAGAGGACCCCACAGGGTGTTTGTACGTCTTCCAAGCAGAGTGCACCACTAGCTCAGGACCTGGGGAGGCCACGCTCCTCGGTGCAGCAAGCTCTGGCAGTCTGACTTTGGCATCCCGGAGAGCTCAGGGGTCAAGCTCTGCACCTCCGTTAGCTGGCAGCGACCCTGCAACAGCAGCGCCATAGGTGTTTGCAGCTGCTGCAAACTTGCACGCCGCGGGAGCTTAGTGGCTGGTGCAGGGGGACAATGGGCGTGGCCGAGCTCCCTCACGCCCTCTCCCGCCTCTGCAAATCCCTGGAACGTTCGGAAAAGTAACTAAAAGTTCTGTGCCGCGCGCGCCAAAAGAAAAAAAAAAGGCACAACCCCCCACCACTACCGGCGCGGCGTGTCCAGACCTCGCCACTCCGGCAGCACCTCCGGCTGCGGCGTGCACGCCTCCTCCGCCGCCGCCTCGGGAGCCTTGCCACCCGCTGGGTGCTTCCCTCGCAGCCGTTTTTTGGCCTGAGAAGCGACCGCAGTCCTTGCATTGCTTCTTAGGGGCAACATGCCCAACGACGACGCATTTAGCAAGCCCTCGGAGGCTCCGCACGCGCCCGGGGCACCGCCGCAGGGCAAGACCGGGGGCTTCGGCAAGGCGGCCGGAGCGCTGCTGGGCGCGGCCGGTGGCTCCGGCGCTGGGGGCAGCGGCGGCTCCGGCTCCGGCTCCGGGTCGTCGGGCCTGGGCGCCCAGGGCAAGAAGTCCCCGCGGCTGCCCAAGTGCGCTCGCTGCAGGAACCACGGCTACGCGTCGCCGCTCAAGGGCCACAAACGCTTCTGCATGTGGAGAGACTGCCAGTGCAAGAAGTGCAACCTGATCGCAGAGAGACAGCGCGTGATGGCCGCGCAGGTGAGTGCGGGCGCCGGGATCCGGGGTGCAGCGCCCGCTTTAGGGATTAAGTCCCTCGGCGTGGGCAGCCCCATGCGGGGCCAAGGTTCGGGAGGGACCCGGCTGTCGCCGAAAGCCGCGGGCGCCGGGATCCGGGTGCAGCGCCGGGCTTTAGGGATAAAGTCCCTCGGCGTGGGCAGCGCCATGCGGGGCCAGGGTTCGGGAGGGACCCGGCTGTCGCCGAAAGCCGCGGGCGTCGGGATCCGGGTGCAACGCCGGGTTTTAGGGATAAAGTCCCTCGGCGTGGGCAGCGCCATGCGGGGCCAGGGTTCGGGAGGGA
>PVJS01020004.1:0-25253 GCA_004027185.1 Glis glis | reverse complement strand
TTATTTATTTATTTATTTTAACTTTTTATGTTCATTTATTGGTGCATTATAAATTGTAACAAAAAAAATTTATCTCATTTCATCAATCAAAATGGACTATTTAAAATAACACTTTCCTGACCCAGGGTGCAGACATTTTTAAGGCTTCCATGATAATTTTCTGTCCTTTTCCTCTGTGGGAATATCCTACACAAATAGTTTTAACAAAATTAATGGGGAGACACTTGTGCCTATTGTGCCATAGATTTATGACCTGGCAACTGAGAGTAATAGGACATGCTCTGGTGGACGCTGCTTGCTAGGTAGTCCCGCCATGGATGGTTGCTGCTTTAAGCTGCTCCCTAATATCTATTCTGTGGTTCCTGTCCCGGAAGGTCACTGCACCAGGCAGCTTCCTGATCAATAGTCTTCTCGCACAATGCTGACGTGAAGTCGGATATAATAATTTGGAGAGAATTTAATAATGGGGGGGTGGGTTGGGGAGGAGATCCAAGATGGCAAATTCTCCTGCCTTATGTAGTCAAGGCCTTTCTTATATAGAGATTCAAACAAAGAAAACGGTTAAGACCAGGGAGTGACAATCAACAAATTGATTTATCAGTTAAGACCAGGGAGTGACAATCAACAAATTGATTTATCAGTTAAGACCAGGGAGTGACAATCAACAAATTGATTTATCACCTACTCTCTGCCAAGTACTGTTTCAAGAGTCTGGGGATATCAAAATTGATAGAATAAACAAGATTCCAACTCTCACAAAGATTATATCCTAGTTTGAGAAGGAGGGAGACAGACAACAATCAATATGCATAATAAATAAGAGAATACAATTACTGCTATGGGGGAAAATGTTGAGAAAGGGGAAGGAAACAGGAAATGCTGATGAGCAGCGATGGGAGGAATTTACACATTCCCCACAAAGTAATCAGAATAAATCTAATTGAAAAATGATATTTAAGGATCAATTTGAAGACGTGTTAGCTATGCACATATCTGGCAGGAGTATTCTACAGATAGAGGAAACAGCCTGTCCAAATGCCCTAAGGCAGAAGGACTATGCCATGATAGGCATACTTGTCTGAGAATGTTAAAGAACTCAGTGTAATGAGTAAAGAGAACAGTGATAGGAAATGAAGAGCTAGAAAAATCAGTCCTAAAATTCATATGGAAAAACAAAAGACCCAGAATAACCAAAGCAATTCTCAGCAATAAGAACCATGCAGGAGGCATCACAATACCTGACTTCAAATTATACTACAGAGCTATAGTAATGAAAACAGCATGGTATTGGCACAAAACAGACATACAGACCAGTGGAGCAGAATAGAAGCTATAGAAATAAATCCTCACACTCACAGCCCTTTGAGCTTTGGCAAAGGTGCCAAAAACATATGCTGGAGAAAAGATAGCCTTTGCGACAAATGTTAAGAAAACTGGTTATCCATTTGTAGAAAAATTGAATTAAATCCCAACCTCTTACCCTGCATAAGAGTCAACTCAAGATGGATCAAAGATCTGGAAATTAGACCAGGGACTTTGAAATTACTAGAAGAGGGCAAAAGATCAGTGCTCCGACATATAGGCACTAGTAGAAACTTCCTCAGTAAGACTCCCTCAGCTCAGGAAATTAAAACAAGAATTGATAAATGGGGTGGTATTAAATTAAAAAAAATTTCTGTGCAGCACAGGAAACCATCAAGAGTCTAAATAGAGAAGCCAGGTGTGGTGGTGCACGCTTGTAATCCCAGTACTTGGGAGGCTGAGACAGGAGGATCCAGGTTCACGGCCAGCCTCAGCTACTTAGTGAGGCCCTCCGCAACTTAGTGAGACCCTGTTTCAAAATAAAGAATAAAAAAGTAGGGCTGAGGGTGTAGCTCGGAGGTAGAATGCCCCTGTGTTCAATCTCTAGTACTGCAAAAAAAAAAAAGGTTTTATTTAAATTTAAGCCAGTATTTATAATTTGAATGTTTTCACATAGAAAGTATGGGTTTCTTCTTTCTCTTGAAAGTTCATAACATTTGGCACACTGAGATATATCCTTGATTAGTTGCAGCTAGAATTAAGTAGCAGCTGCCACTGTGAGACAGGGTTTGGGCCAGCAGGTCACACCACATGTATTTAACCTGTATCTTTGATTTTCACTGACTTGATCCTTAAGTTTGCAATTGCTGGGTTAAAACATCTGTTAGTTGCTGTGGTTTGGATAAGTTTGAATGTGTCCCCCAGAGGTTACATGTGTTGGAGGCTTGGTCCCAAGGATGGTAGTCCTGGGAGTTGGGGTGGAAACGTTAAGATATGAACCTACGAGGGAATCCTCAGTCATTGGGGGTGTGACCTCAGAAGGGATCATGAGTTCCCAGGCTCGCTGGCTTCCCACCTGATGACATGATCAATTCTTCCCACCTTTGCCATCTGCCAAGGAGGATCTCACCAGTGCCTGCACCATGCTGTCTGGACATTCATCCTTCAAAACTGAGAGGTTAAAAACTTCTTTTGTTTATAAAGTGAGTCTGACTTGGGCATTTTATTATAGTGATGAAGATAGATTAACACCCTAATCAACCAAAGAGAGACAATTCAATACCAGGACTTTGACCTACACTGCTAAGTTATACTGTATTTTTGTCTAGCAGGTATCTGTTTTTCATATAAAATTTTTCCTTGATCCCGTCGTTGGTCACTAAACTTCTCCATTGGTTTTATTTTCTTGCATTGTGTACTATAAATCAAATGGATTTGCTTTTTGGTTTAGGACCAGGAAATCTCTAAAGAGAAGTCATAGGCTTACTTAGCCATTTAGTGGAACTTTCAGTTTATCAAATGTTTTGTCTTTATACATAGGGAAAGTTCCTGGCTCCCTGACATCAGATGCTTTCCTAATTACTTTCCTTCAATTCATTATAGATTTGCTTTGGATGGAGACCAGATCTATTAATTCTCAATTTCATCAGGAGCCCCAGCAAACTATTCAGTCTGCCACTGCTTCTTCTTAAGCTATGTGTTTCTGGGCTGGGGATTTTTTTTCCAAATAGCAACACAGGCCTGATTTATATTGGAAATCTGTCAAATTGCATTAAACAGCTCTTGATTGAATTAGCAGTTTCCAAGCCTCTTTCTCCCAGCTGTCATGGAATAGAACTGCACAATCTGTTCAGCTGGTTCCAGGGCAGGTGTTTTTGTCTTGAAAGAAATTCTTTCTTTATACCAGCCTGGAGATTGAAAGTTTTCTTAGGAGGATTATGAGAGGAAATCATGGAGAAACCATTTTTTCACACCAGCAACTTGACTTTGCGCTTATCAGTTAGGCTAAACCCTGTGGGTTACCTGCTTCACGGCTCAGCAAAATGAAAAATATAGTTCTGGAATGACAGGGTACCAGCGGGGAACTAAACTTAGCTCTAGAAAACCAGATGCCTTTAATAGAATTTGAAACATGGAAATGAGAGAAATGCCTATATTTAACCACTATTGTTGTGAGTTGGTATGTAAGCCTTCCAGGTTGATGTTGTTAAAGATGTTTTAGAGAAGAAATCTTATAGAAACGGATTGGACTCTAATGCTGGAGGGAAATCTAAAGGGGGTGGGGGATAGTAATACCTTATTTTATACTTTTTTTATAAAAAAGCTTATGCTAAAAGAGATTAAGAGATATGGCAACAGATACACCAATAGCTAATGATAGAATGTTATGGTTTGGAGCCAGGCATGGTGGCGCACGCTTGTAATCCCAGTACTTTGGGAGTCGGACACCAGAGGATCCAGGTTCATGGCCAGCCTCAGCTCGCTCTCTCTCTCTCTCCCTGTCTCTCTCTCTCTCTCTCTCTCTCTCCCTCTCTCTCTCTCTCTCTCTCTCTCTCTCTCTCTACTTAGTGAAGCCCTCCGCAACTTCATGAGACCCGGTTTCAAAATAAAGTATAAAAAATAGGGCCGGGGGCGTAGCACGGAGGTAGAACGCCCCTGCATTCAATCCCCAGTACCGCAAAAAAAAAAAAAAAAACCCAAAAGAATGTTATGGTTTGGATACAGTGTATCCTCTGGAAGAGTTCATGTATTGGCAGTGCAGAAATGTTCCGAGGTGAAATAAACGATGAGGGTTCTAATCTTATCAGTGGATAAACCCATTCATGGATTAATGGATTTATTGGGTGGTAAGGTAGGCAGATAGATGTGTCTGGAGGAGTTAGGTCACTGGGGGTGCTTTACCCTCTCCTCTTCCTCTCTCTGCTTCCCACTGCAATGCCTTGAGCTCCACAGATGTGACCTGGCCTAACATGGGCTGCATCCTCTGAAATCTCCAGAATTGTTAGTAAATCCATTTTCCTTCCTCTAAGTTGTGGTCATTAGGTATTTTGGGTGATAGCAGTGAAAATGCGGACTGAAACACAGAGCCAGGGTAAGAACACTAATCCTGCACATTTGGCTAATCAAATAAATGATGTATTGTTTAAAGTGTAAAACTTGCTGGGTGTGGTGGCGCATGCCTGTGATCCCAGTACTTGGGAGGCTGAGACAAGAGGATTGCAGGTTCGAGGCCAGCCTCAGCAAACAACAAAATTCCCTTTTCTGTCTGAATATTCTACCAATAATGGAAAGAGTTAGTGGTGAGTCTGGAGGTAGGAAGGGAGCCTTGGGGTTAATAAAGGTACTGTAGTCGACTATTCTTTTCTTTATAAATCCTTATTTAAAAGGTTTGGTGGGATTACCCATGTACATATATTACTGTGTTCAAAAGGAAGACAAGATGGCATGGTGGAGGTTCAAGTATCCTACTCCTAGTATAGCTAAACACAGGGGATATTTACAGCTTTAAAAAATCATTCCAGGCATAGTGACGCATGCCTATAATGCTAGTACTTGGGAGGTTGAGACAAGAGGATGTCCAATTCAAGGCCAGTCTCAGCTACTTAGCAAGACCCCATTTCAAAATAAAATAGGGCTGGGCATCTAGCTCAGATTTAGAATGCCCCTGGGTATGGTAATATTAATATTTAATGTAATAGGAAATAAAAAGAAACTCCAATTTATTTTCTAAATGAGCTAAATTCTATATTTTAAACACTATAGAACTTGTATATAATATATGGATATCTATCTATCTGCCTGCCAATTTGAAGTATTACAGTGTTTTAACATACCAACGGTATGTCTTAGGTGAACTCTTTCGTTTAGTTTCTTAACCTCTTTTCTTGCCAACTGCACCCTCCATTGTACTTTCCAGCCCCATCATACTACTTCCTTGCCCCTCTGTGTACCATGCTGCTTCTTACATCCTGGATTTGTTTTGCACCACCTTCTTAGCCCAGGATAGACTATGTTTTCAGCCTAACCAATGTCTGTTTATCTTTTGAAAGCCATCTCGTGCCATTTCAATACTTTCTTGGGACTCCAGCACTGGGATCTTCCTTTGACCTCTTTCCCATTGATATAAGACATAAGTCTCTGATATAAGTCTCTTATATAAGACATCATGACACTCCTGGAATAGTATTCAGGAATCTGAGACCCATTTGTCCAAGCACTTAGACACCTTCAGTGTGGTTAGGAGTCTTCTAGCCGGTGCTGCAGCAGAGGTGGCCATATCATACACAGAGAAAATTGTAACTCCTGGTGTAAGTAGATCCTACAGAAAATGTTTATACACAGATCTCTAATGAAATGCAGCTGAGCGTCTACCTGATGCTAAATCAATATACAAGCCACAAAACTTCCTTCTTTCTGCTATCTCTGCTACCTGCTCTCTCCCAAGCTAATGGGATGGATGAAGAGTCTAAGAAGACCTGCAATAGAAGCAGGTAAGACAAGAGAAGACCACTATCTACCAAAAACCCTAGAGCTTCCTCTTTATAAAAGAAAGCAATGTCTGAACAAGATCCAAGCATCCTTGAAGCTGTAATAAAGACTTGTAAAGAAGCAAATGGAAATCTAAAGACCAGTTCTAGGCGTTCCCTGGTGCTTGATGCTAATGCCTCTAATAGATAATAATTGAAGAATTATGCTACTAAGATTTCCCCATGCCCACTTTCATAACATGTCTCCTCAATGACAAAATAAATACCGTTAATAGTTCTATCAAGGCAACCACTAGATACTTGTTGAAACTGCATATAAACAATCTAGATTTTTATTCAGAATAAACTGGACAGCAAGTCAGATGGAATCCTACACATTAAAGATGTGTTTCTAGCTGGGCGTGGTGGCGCATGCTTGTAATCCCAGTACTTTGGGAGGCGGAGACCGGAGGATCCGGGTTCGCGGCCAGCCTCAGCGCTCTCTCCCTGTCTCTCTGTCTCTCTGTCTCTCTCTCTCTCTACTTAGTGAGGCCCTTCGCAACTTTGTGAGACCTGGTTTCAAAAATAAAGTATAAAAAATAGGGCCGGGGGCGTAGCGCGGAGGTAGAACACCCCTGGGTTCAATCCCCAGTACTGCAAAAAAAAAAATGTGTTTCTCCAACTTCGAGTGACCTGCAGTTGAAGATATGAAGATAACCACTAGGCAAGTTGTTTCCTTAGATCCACCTACCACAGCTCTTCCCCCAAACCCTGTCTCAGCCTCTCTTCCTTCACATGGGAAAAATAGAATGTCCCAGGACACAGCTAGAAGCACAGTGATAGAAAGATGTTGAGGCTAGAGTGGCTACCGCGGAAAAGCACTAAGACTTTTATGTATTCTCAGGTTCATGACATTGAATTACAAATATAAGGGGGAAAATGAATAAATCTTGCTTCATTTATTGTCAAGGCAGTGTAACTTTTTATTATATAATTCTCAGTGCATTCTTCAGAATAATTTTACTTTTTTTTCAGGATATGAAGTTTCACTGTTTCCCTGAAAATTTTTGCTTGTTATCTTCAGACCAAATACATTCTGTTCAGTTTTCTCTTCAGCCTTCTAATTAGTCTCCTGTGAGATGCTATCTAATTATTTTTATTCTCTCTGGCCCTTTTATAAACAGGCCAAGAACCTTACTATCTTCCATTTCCAAGAACACATCCTGCTCAGTGTGATACCGGGGCTAAAGAATCAGCTTGTTTCTACTCTGAGTATTTTTTTTTTAAATTCACTTTCTGAAAGGATCCTCTGGCAAAGAAGAAGTTCACGGATATGTAAAGTTGAGAGGGAAAAATTAAATGGCCTTTTGAAAAGCATTTTTAATGACCACTTCTTCTGAGGATCATTACCAGCATGGGCAAGCGTGACTCCTTTGTGCCTCTGTGATCGCCTCGGAAAGCTGGTATGCAGCTCACCAGTGTGACATGTAGGCAGAGGGGGAATGCCATCCTATGGATGACTCCAGGGACCTGAGAAGGCCCTGTACCTTTCCAGACCTGTCTCACTGGTGCTCTAGAAGTCTTAAATTCCTCAGATAAAAAGATTTTTTCAGTTCTACAATAAGCAATACATTTAAATTGTAACTAACCTGACAACTGGACAAGCTAAAAAGTCTAGTGGGGTGATCACCTTCCACCCCTGACTTACCACAATGGGAACAGATGCAGAGGAAACCTGGGAACGCTAGAACCTGTTCACTTTATCATTGTTTATTTTATTTCATGTGTCTGTGATCATCAGGATTCACAGCCAGCAGGGCTCAAGATATTAATTTAGTCAGTTGTTTTAAGTGTTTTTTTTGTGTGTGTGTGTGTGTGCTGGGAATTGAACACAAGGGCATTTTACCTCAAAGCTACCCTGCCAGCCATATTTTATTTTTTATTTGGAAACAGGGTCTAAGTTGCTGAGGCTGGCTTCGAACCCACCATCCTCCTGTCTCTGCCTCCCAAGTACAAGTGCTTTTCTCTTCTAACCAAAATGAAATTAAGGTGGCTTCCTGGGTTCCTATACCATTTGCTTAGCTTTCCTCTTTATTATTCTTTCTTTCCTGCAAAGAAAAGACTTTACTCTTTTTTTTCCTTTTTTAAAATAATTTTATTGGTGCACTGGAATTACACATCATAATGAGGTTCAAAGTGCAAGAAAAATAAATGTACACAACACTTGGTGTGTTTCCTTCTGGGTCTCCCATCCCCCTTACGTGTTATTGAGATCAGCGCTGATAATGTCCTGTGTCGACAGCATATACCGTTTCCTTCATGGCGTCTCCTACTGCCCCCTCCGTCCCCTAGTCTCTTGTTTCCTGATTTCTCTCTAGCTTCTACATATGAGAGAAAACATACAACCCTTCACTTGCTGAAACTGGCTGATCTTACATAGCAAGATTTTTCTTAATGCCAGAGACAAACACATGCTAAGTACTTTGCTAGGTAGTGGAGTTTCAAGAAATAATACACTGCGGGGCGTGGTGGCGCACGCTTGTAATCCCAGTACTTTGGGAGGCGGAGAACGGAGGATCCGGGTTCGCGGCCAGCCTCAGCTCTCTCGCTCTCTCTCTCCCTGTCTCTCTCTCTCTCTCTCTCCTTGGTGAGGCCTTCCGCAACTTCGTGAGACCCGGTTTCAAAGTAAAGTATAAAAAATAGGGCTGGGGGTGTAGCGCGGAGGTAGAACGCCCCTGGGTTCAAACCCCGGTACCGCAAAAAAAAAAAAAGAAATAATACACTGCATAATAATGTAATAATAACTAATTTAATAAATTAATTTAGTTAATTTATAATAACACTGTGTAATAATAATAATGATGATGATAATGATAATAATAATAATAATACTAGAGAGCCATAGCAACATTCATTCATTCTTGGTGCTAAGTATGAAATCTAGACTACCACCACAGGACATCTGAGGAAAGAAACAGAATAAGCTGGTCAAAACCAAAGAACTAAGCAGGAAGAGCAAAGAACAGAAGAAATAGTCAATAAGAAGAGGATGATACAGAAAAAATCAAAATAAAAATTGGAAGGATGTTCTTGGATCAAAATTGATTATGGCAAATTTTCAAACAATTAACAAAATTCTGGCATATAAAGTTGAGCAGCACATTCATGAAGTTCTCCTTCTGTATAGCAGCAGTTCTAAAGAGGAAGAAAAACAGGGGAATAAAAATGATCAAAGAAAGTTCTTTCCCAGAACCAAGTCATACATTTCCAGAAATAAAAGAACCCACTATGTTCTCAGACACTGAATAAGGAAAAGACCTTTCCCAAAGCACACTATTGTGAAAAATGAAAACCCAGTGAAGATATTGAAAAGCTTCAGATAGAAAAATCACATTATATATAAGGATAAATACAGGGAATAAGAATGGAATCATTGACGATTATACCATTACATAGAAGCTACTGGCAAATGCCTTGCTTCATGTTTTGTAAGAAAATTATCTCAAGCCGGGCGTGGTGGCACATGCTTGTAATCCCTGTACTTGGGAGGCTGAGACCAGAGGATCGGGGTTCGTGGACAGCCTCAGCTACTTAATGAGGCACACCTCAGTGCAGAACTGTACATTGCTTAGAGCACATCTTTATAGGTGAAAGATTCCAGAGTGTTCTTATAGCTATAAACTAAAAGATCAACCATGTAACTTAGAGGAAAAAAGAGTTATTTTCTTATGGTTTCGGGGTTCAGTCTGTGTGAGGCTGGGAACCGTGGATCTCAAGGCATGGCAGTGGGAGGCCGAGAGAGGGCAAGCACATGGGCTGTGCTCCTCACATCATGGAAGACAGCAGGGCAAGAAACATTTATATAATCCACAAGGTCGCATCCCCAGGGACCCACCTTCTCCAGACACACCTTGCAGGCCCAGGACACCGCACAAATAAATCCCTTACAATGGGTTTATCCTCTGCTCATTACAACCCTCATGACTCAATTATATCAGCTCCAAACGCCAATAAGTGAGCTCCTTAGGGGATCTTCTATATCTAACCATAACAATAGGGATGGTCCTTTTCGTTGTCTTTCAACTCTTTCCCAGCCCTATAGAGAAAGAATTTGTATGAAAATAGCAATGTAAATCATTCCTGAGGGGTTATAATCTTGTGTTGTGATTCTCCTTTAAGGTGGTTTCCTTGGGAAATAATTAACTAAATATTAGCTTTTTGAAATAGGTTCATTTTCTATCCAGATGAGAGTCAGGATTTTGCCACTTTTGAAAATTGTTCTTTACCATCTCTGGGAGTGATGGGGAGGAGTGAGGCAGAGAGTTCTAATTTTTATTACAGGCCTCTTGGAACTGTTTGACTTTCTGAGAAAACAGCACGTGTGTGTGTGTGTGTGTGTGTGTGTGTGTGTGTGTGTGTGTGTTACTGGAGATTGAATCCTGGGACATTCTACTCCAGCCCTATTTTTTTTACTTTTAAAACAGAGTCTTACTAAGTTGCTGAGGGTCTCACTAAACTGCTGAGACTGGCCTCGAACCTGCAATCCTCCCATCTCAGCCTCCCAAGTGCTGGGATTATAGGGGTCCACCACTGTGCCTAGCTAAGCAAACATCACTTTGATAAAAATAGCAATTAAATTTTAAAATTATGTTTTCATACCCATCATGTAAATTGCACAGCACCAAATAAGAGTCATATAAAATACTTAGCATTCTTAGATGGAGATATTGCAGAAGCAATTAAATCAACAGAGAATGAGGTAAATGAAAGTAAAATAGTAACATTTGGATCACTTTTCTTCCTTCTATAAGAAAATCACCCTCTCATCGGGCATGGTGGCGCACGCTTGTAATCCCAGTACTTTGGGAGGCGGAGACCGGAGGATCTGGGTTCGCGGCCAGCCTCAGCTCTCTCTCTCTCTCTCTCTCTCTCTCCTTAGTGAGGCCCTCTGCAACTTCGTGAGACCCGGTTTCAAAATAAAGTATAAAAAATATGGCCGGGGGTGTAGTGCGGAGGTAGAACACCCCTGGGTTCAATCCCCCGGTACCGCAAAAAAAAAAAAAGAAAATCACCCTCTCTCTGTTTCAAATCCTTAAGGTGCTTCCATTCCGCTTTGGCCTTTGCTGTTGACATCACTCCAGGTCTTCCTTGTGAGCCTCTGACACTGTCTTTTCATTCCCCTTATAGTTTATAACCCAGCAAGGGAAGCTGTGACTATTAACCAAGTGAAATGGAACTCTCGCACTACACTGCTAGGCGAAAACACTCTCTGAACTGGGTACAAAGAGTATTATCACTTGGCCTAGCACAGAAGAAAAGGTGTTCAGGGCAAGAACTGTGTCTCCTCTATTAAGTTGTGTGCAGTACAGACTATGCCCACAGTACTTGATCAATAACAATTAATTCCATTCACTGCAAAATTATCCAGCATGTTCTCAGCCAAGGAAATGAAACAAAATATCATGGATTTGGGTTTCAGAGAAAGAATGTACTTTACAAATATCTGAGTTACAGTGCTTGGCAAATGCTCATAATAAAAAAAAAAGTCAATTTTATCCATGTAGAGAATCTTTTTAAAAAAGAATTTTGCTTATTTGACAATTTCTCCAAAGTCCTAGTTAAAATTGTGCGTTTCCATTTCACATTTAGTCTCATGACATCAAGAGATTCAAATCTCTTTCTTTTCAGTGCTCGGTGGCAGTCATTTTAGAGGTCAGTACTTTCCATTCCAGATAAGCCAGAGAGTTGTTAAATGAGAGCAAGCGCCTCTGCCTACAAGCTTTGTTTATAAACAGAAAATAAAGAACCCAGTGAGAAGCCTGATTTAGAGTGTATCTAACCTTACCCACAGGACATCGGCAGTACAAAATAGGGCGCCAGGAAAATGAAGACCCTAAAGAAATAGCTATTACTGTGTGAAACACTGAAGTAGGGGTGAGGATTGTGCTTGTTCAAAAGCCGCTACATCCTAACAAGAAAAGAACAGGATTCCTGCAACTCCAGTTCTCTTGTTTACTTCGCCCACAAAAGACTGACTAGAAATAGTGTAAATGCTTTTAATATTTCGCGTCTAATTATTCCTAAGTACTTACCTATCCACAGCCTCTAATGACCTATTTTCAGTTTCTAACTGGGAATCTTGACATATTTAGTCTTAATAATACCTAACTTATAGGACTGGGATGAAAAATTGAGTTCCAGTACATGAAATATTTACACTTAAGTGTTTCATAGCCATCACAACAATAATTGTGGTTGTTGAATTAAGTTCACTCAATAAATGATCTAGTAGATTATGAAGGTCACATTTTACAATTATGGAAAGTTGTGCATATAATTATCATTTCAGCAGGCTCATGTTTCACATGATTAAGAAAGTTAATTATCACTTCTTTGTTAAGATAAATAATTCCCAGCCAGGCATGGTGGTATGCACCTGTAATTCTAGTACTTGGGAGGCTGAGAGAGGAGGATCACAGGTTCAAGGCCAGCCTCTGCAACTCAGTGAGACTCTGTTTCAAAATAAAAAGGGTTCAGGGTGCAGTTCAGAGGGAGAAAGCCCTGGGTTCCATCCCCAGTCCCAAATTAATGCATACACACATACATGCATATATCCCTGCTAAAATAGCGAAAACAACACAGAAAGCAGAATAAAGATTAATAAATGGTATTTTACAAGCTGTTAAGAAGTAACATTTTGCCGTGTGTGGTGGCTCATGCTTGTAATCCCAGTACTTGTGAGGCTGAGACTGGAGGATCTGGGTTCGCGGCCAGCCTCAGCTACTTAGTGAGGCCCTCCACAACTTAGTGAGACCCTGTTTCAAACTAAAGAATAAAAAAAAAATAGGTCTGGGGATGTAGCTCAGAGGTAGGATGCCCTGGGGTTCAATCCTCAGTACCGCAAAAAAGTAACATTTTGTGTATTTGTGTATTTTTGCATTGTAATTATATATCTTAATGGGTTTCAAGGTGGTAGAAGTATACATGCACACATAGGTCAATTATCCTCCACCAATTAGCACCCCCATTCCCTTCCCCTTCCCTCCTTCTCATGCTCAGCATAGTAAGGATATGGGTAAGTTTGTGTATGTACATCTAGTGCATTAGGGTGTTTCCCTCTTCTCCCTCCCATCTCCCTCAGGTCGCCTTCTTTACTCATCTAAGGTTTTCTCAATCTGTCTGGGGTCCCTCCTACGCCCTATTCTCCATAGCTTCCACATATTAGGGAGAGCGTCAGACTTTTCACCTTTGTGACTGACTAATCTCACTTAGCATAATGTTCTCTAATTCCATCTATTTCCCTGCAAATGATGTAATTTTGTTATTTTTTATGGCTACGTATAATTCCATTGTGTACATATCCCATAGTGTTTTAATCCATTCATCTGTTGATGGACATCTTGGCTGGTTCCATATTTGGCAATTGTGAATTGTGCAGCTATAAATATAGATATATACACATTAGTCTGGTAGTTTGGTTTCCATTCTTTTGGGTAGATATCTAGAAGTGGTATTGCTGGGTCATATGGTAGGTTCATTCCCATTCTTCTGAGGATCCTCCATACTTTTCCACAGTGGTTGCATTAATTTGCAATCCCACCAACAATGTATTAGAGTTCCTACTTCTACACATCCTCGCCAGCATTTATTATTGTTTGTGGTTTTTTTTTATGGCAGTACTGGGGATTGAAGCCAGGAGCATTCTGCCTCCATGCTACACCCCCAGCCCTATTTTTTATTCTTTATTTTGAAAGAGGGTCTCACTAAGTTGCAGAGGGCCTCAGCTGAGGCTGGCCTCGAACCCGGATCCTCCGGTCTTAGCCTCCCAAGCACTAGGATTACAAGCATGCACCACCATGCCCGACTATTTGTGCTTTTAATGATTGCATTCTAATTGGGGTTAGGTGAAATCTCAGGGTAGCTTTGATTTGCATCTCTCTGATTGCTAATGATGTTGAACATTTTTTTCATACATTTATTGGCCATTTGTATTTCTTCTTTTGTGAAGTGTCTATTTACTTCACTTGCCCTTTTTTAATTGGGTTATTTGTTTTTTTAGCGGTGAGTTTCTTGAGTTCTCTGTATGTTCTAAATATTGGTCCTCTAACAGATGAGTATCTGGCAAAAATCTTCTCCCATTCTGTCAGCTCTCTGTTGAGGTTCTTGATAGTTTCTTTTGCTGCGCAGAAACTCTTCAGTTTAATGCAATCCCACATATCGATCCTCTTCTTAACATCTTGTGCCTTTGGGGTCTTGTTGAGGAAGTTTTTACCTGTGCCTATGTGTTGAAGCGGTGGACCTATGCCCTCTTCAAGTAGCTGCAAGGTCTCTCCGGTCTACCTTCCAGGTCTTTGATCCATCTTGGATTGACTCTTGTGCAGGGTGAGAAAGTGGAGTTTATTTCCATTTTTCTGCATGTGGTTAAGCAGTTTTGCCAACACCATTTGTTGAAGAGGTTATCTTTTTTCCAGTGTATGTTTTTAGCTCCTTTGTCAAAAATCAATTGACTGTAGGTGTGTGGATTTGTTTCTGAGTCAACAAATTCAGCAGTGTCTGGATACAAAAATCAATCTTAAAATATCAGAAGCTTTTCTATGTGCCACCCATAAATCCACTGGAAAAGAAATCCAGAAAACATTTCCACTCATGATATCCCCTGAAAACAATAAAATACTTAGGAATGAGCCATACCAAAGAGGTAAATGGCCTCTACAAGGAAAATTATAAAACATTGAAAAAAGAAATTGAAGAGGATCTTAGAAGATGGAAAGACTTCCCATGCTCTTAGATAGACAGAATAAATATCATCAAAATGGCCATTCTTCCAAAAGTGCTCTATAGATTCAATGCAAAACCCATTAAATTACCGAAGTCATTCTTCACAGACATAGAGAAATCAATCCTTAAATTCATTTGGAACAACAACAAAAAAAAAAACAGAATAGCCAAAGTAGTTCTCAGAAACAAGAACCATGCAGGAGGCATCACAATACCTGGCTTAAAACTATACTACAAAGCCATAGTAATAAAAACAGCATGGTATTGACAGACACTGCTGAATTTGTTGATCAGTTCACCATTCATGGGGAAGCTTGCAAAATGAATGGGAGAAAGTAAAGACAAACAAGCAAACAAAACAAAACAAAAATAACAAAAAACCAACCCTACAAATATACAAGTACAGATCAGTTGGGCTCTGCAACCCTCATGGATTTGCATGGATACTTTCAGCCAGTTAAGGTTTACCTATTATAGTAGGTTCTAAATCACATTCCAAGCATTCTCACTTGCTTGGTATCCTTTAACAATAATGTCTGTTTGCAGGCCCAATTCTTGGTCTCCTTCAGTGATTGGGACCCTTGCCTGTTGCCTCTCTCTGCCTGTGCAGGCACCCAGTGCTGCTGATGCCCCTCCCACTGCAAGCACGGGTCTCTGCATTCTCCACTGGGCCTCTTCCAATGTCTCTGTCTTATTTGAACTGTTTCTTTCATCCAATTTCTTCCCTACCCTTCAATTACCTCCCACCATCCCTTTCCACTATTTTAATGGGATCTCTCCTCATTTATCTAAAGTCTCTTTCATTTCCCAATTTCTCTCTAACTTCCATATGTGAGAGGAAACATAAAACCCTTCACTTCTTGGGACTTTCTAATCTCAGGATGTTATCTAGTTCCATCCATTCTCCTGCAAATGAAACCATTTTGTTCATCTTTATAGCCAAATAAAATTCCATTGTGTGTATATACCACCCTTTCATTATCCACTCATCTGTTTATGGAGACCTAGGCTGGTTCCACAATTTGACTATTGAGAATTGTGCTGCTATGAACTATAATATTCTGACTTCAATTCCTTTGGAAAGATACTGAGGAGTAGAACAGCTGGGTCATAATGGTGATTCCATTCCCAGTTTTCTGAGGAAGTCTCCACACTGATCTCCATAGCAGCTGTACTAATCTGTAATCCCACCAACAGTGTCTAAGCATTCCTATTTCCCCACATCCTCGCCCACGTGTATTATTCTTTGTATTCTTGATGAATCTCAGTGTACTTTTGATTTGCATTTCCCTGATTACTAATGATGTTGAACATTTTTTCGTATATTTATTGGTCATTTGTGTTGAGAAGTGTCTATTCAGTTCAACTGCCCATTTTTAAGTGGGGTATTTACTACTTCAGTGGGGGTACCCATTCCTCATATCTTGAATCCCTGGGTTATTTCATAGCAAATTCCTCACATCATACCATATAATTCCATCAATAAAGACTAGCATATTTATCCAATGAAAACATAACTAAAACATCACAAACATACTTAATAGTAATAATAATTTCTCAGGATCATTAAGTATCAAGATAATAATCAACATTTCTCAGTTATTATGTGTCTATTTATTACCTTTAGTTGATGTACCTCTTAAGTATCTTTAATTTAGATTCTCTCCTCTATATTTTATTTTGCCTTGCATTACTTGTTGAAGAGGCTAGATAGGTAATTCTGGTCCTGTTTCCTGCAGTCTGGAGTCTGCCATTTGTATCACTGTGGTGAAATTTAACAAGCTCCTCCTCCCAGAATTTCCCTTAAATTAATTATAGCCTCAATAGGTACTTTTATTAGGGGTCTGTAAAATGGCCACATTCTAGTGATTATTGGTTGAGAGCCATCTTAGAGCTGCACACTGGGATTTAACATCTTGGACCGACTCAACAGTTTATCATGCCCAGTTATAAATTTATTTGTAAATTTTCAGTAACAACCTTCATGTGATTGATGAATTTCCCAGTCATCTCTGGATTTTTAACAAATACTAAGTTACCAGTGAATTTTAAAAAATCAATATGAACCCATGGGTTGCAATATATTTGCTGTGTTTCAGTTTATTGAAGTCATTATTCTTATTGATGCCCAAATTGTTACATAGCCAGTAGGAACCTCTCAAAGTTGGTTTCTAAGCCATTTTGACATGAGCCTAGTGCATTTTAACTTCTTCCAATTTCTGGTCTGAAAAAGTTTACAGGTTCATTTTGCACATGTCCTGCTCTGGACCTACAGTCTGCCATTTCTTCAATGAGTCTGTTCCCTTTTACTGGGAAAGGTGCTATGAAGATCATAATTTCTGCCGTAGCAAATGGTGTGTGTGTGTGCGCGCGCGCGTGTGTGTGTGTGTGTGTGTGTGTGTTTGTGTGCTGCTGGACATTGAACCTAGGGGCATTCTACCTCTGAGCTACAACCCCAGGCCCATTTTATTTTTTTTTATTTTGAAAAAGGGTTTTTTTTTTTTTTTTGAATAGCCCAGTTGCCAAGGCTGGACTTGGTGGGACCTGTGATCTTCCTGCCTCAGCTTCCCAAGCACTGGGATTTACAGGTGTGTACCATCATGCCCAGGTGTAGTAGCAATGTTCTTGATTGGTTATTGTTTCTAGTATTTTTCAGTGGACAACTAGCATTTTTATCTGGAAAACTAACATTTTTATCTGAAAAGATGCCAATCTACTTACGTTTCCCTTCCTTTTCTCTCTGTTCAAAAACTTTGTATGGAATTCTATTCCATCTTTATGTATTGTTATTGTTTAAGAGAAGTGAGCCGTTTTCTTCAAAGAAAAATGTGAACAAGACAATTGTTAAGCCTCACATTCTAGAGGCCCTTCTTCAGTTTTCAAATTGGAGGTTTTCTGCTTCTCAGTTCTTTCTGGATAGTTGCTGATGCTATGCGGAGAAGCTGACAGAGTTAGCTTGTCTACATTCACTTGTGATCTGAAATTTGGATGGAAACCTCGTCCCGTGGGTTAGCTGCAGATGTTGTCTATGTGCTTTGGTTTTGCTGTTCTAGTTGCTGTCTCTGTGTGTGTGTGTGGGGGGGGGAGAATTTTGTGGAGATACATACACGCACGCACGCACACACACACACACACACACACACACACTGCTATAGTTGCCATCCACCCAGACTAATACTTTTTTAAATTTGTTTATTTAATTAGTGCATTGCAATCATACATCTTGAAGGATTTCAGGGTGGTTGATGTATACATGCACTCGTCGGTCAATGAGCCCTCCCCAATTCCTACCCTCCCTGCCTCCCCCTCCTTCCTTCCCGTTTTCAGCATAGTAGTTGACTTTGATATCTTTGTGTAAGTCCATCCTGTGCACCAGTTTGTTTCCCTCTCCTTCCCTCCCGTCTCCAGTTAGTTCGCCTTCTTTGCTCATCTGAGTTTTTTTCTCTTTGTCTGGAGTCCCTCCTGTGCAGGGTTGTGGCTCATCCTCCCGTGACCTCAGCACTGGGGTATTCCGGGGCAGGGCCAGGGGCTCGCCCACCCCGTGTCCACAGTGCCAGGGGGAGGGTTTCTCTGGGGGTGGGGACAAAGGCTTGCCTGCCCTGCATCCCCAGCGCCAGGGGTCTCTGGGAGCGGGGCTGGGGACTCGCCTGCCCCACGTCTCCAGAACTGGGGGTTCTCTGGAAACAGGGCCGAGGGCTCGCCCACCCTGCGTCCCCCGTGCCAGGGGGTCTCCAAGGGTGAGGCCGAGGGCTTGCCCACCCCGTGTCTCCAGCACCAGGAGGAGGGGTTCTCTGGGGGCATGGCCAAGGGCTCACCTACCCTGTGTCCTTAGTGCCAGGGGGGTCGCCAGGGGCAGGGCCAAGGCCTTGCCCACCCTGCATCTCCAGACCAGGGGAGGGGTTTCTCTGGGGTGAGGCCAAAGGCTGTCCTGCCCCACGTCCTCAGCGCTGGGTGTCTCTGGGGTGGGGCCAAGGGTTCACCCGCTCCACATCCCCAGCACGGGGGGGGGGTCTGGGTTTCCATCCCCAGTACCACAAAAAAAAGAAAAAAAGAGAATTATGTAAAATACATTTTCCATTCACCCAGGTAAGATAGAAAAATGCAAGGGAAAAAGCCTAGAGGGGGGAAAATCTCTTTTCAAGGAAAAATTGCCTTAATGAAAATAGCGATGTTGCCAGGAGCTCGACTAGATTTTAGTTTCTAGTTAATGAAACCAAAGTCATTCCTGGAACCCCTGGAAGCAGTTGACTTTACCCCATTCATCAATACAGGTTTAATCCCTAATCCCAGCCAGCAGGTAGATGTGCCAAGGAATCAAATGGACGGCGATTGACTATAACTGCCAAACAATGCACATGTATGTACTTGTATGTACTTGGGATAGTTCTGTGAACTCACTGTGTTGGAAACTAACATGTTCAGTTGATGCGTGTGATAATAATCACTGATTCTATTGGCAAATTCATAGGAAAGCATCCAATCATCAGAAGGTTCATTGATTACTCAACGTTCACAGTATCTTCTCAAATTAATATTTGAACCTGAACTTGAGGCCACTCAGTGAAAGTATATTGGTCGGTTTTTTCCCCACTATTTGGTTCTATTCAGAGCCTGAAACATGTTCTTCATTTAAAATGCATTCAAATCTAATATTAGAAAATCCTCCAGAGCCCTGTGTTTGCTTTAATTTATGTGTTTAATATTGCTTTATTGCTTTTCTAAAGGAACACACTCATTTAAAATACAAAAAGCAAATCTCACACATTGCAACTAAATGTAGATAATAAGCAGTTTGGAATCTAATTTGTTACAAAAGCATTACTATGAGGAAGAACAAATTAAACAGCTTTGGATAATCAAAGCATTAATTCTAAGTATTATTATTTATCTGGGAAAATCAGAAAAGTTCAGTGTCATTCTCAATATATATTTAGTTCTTTGTTGAAACTATGGGTTAAAAATATAAACTTTAATGGAGAAAAGTTAAGTGCATTTTGGCCTTGTTTACAGCTATAGCTGTTATTTGATTTTTGTTATGACTTTATTAAAGTAGAGAAAATCATGCCACTCTTTTAGACCTGGATTTATAAAAAATAGGACCAGGGAGTGTAGCTCAGAGGTAGAATGCCCCTGGGTTCAGTCCCCAGTACCACACACACACACACACACACACACACACACACACACACACTCACACACACAAATATATATATATATATAAAGTAAATTTATTCAAGAAATCAACATCAGCTAGGCATGGTGTCATATGCCTGTAATCCCTGTAGTTGGGAGGCTGAGACAGGAGGATCACAGGTTTGAGGCTAGTCTCAACTACTTAGTGAGACCCTGCTTCAAATTTAAAAATAAGGACAGAATACTTCTGGGTTCAATCCCAGTATGAGAGAGAGAAGAAGAGAGAAGAGGAGAGGAGAGGAGAGGAGAGGAGAGGAGAGGAGAGGAGAGGAGAGGAGAGAAAAAAAGAAAAAAGAAAAGAAAAGAAGAAAAGAAAAGAGAAAAGAAAAAAGGAAAGGAAAGGAAAGGAAAGAAGAAAAGAGAAAAGAAAAGAAAGAAGGAAAGAAGAAAAGAGAAAAGAAAAGAAAGAAGAAAAAGACAAAGAAAAAGAAAAAATAACCTCTACAACAGTCTAAACAACTAACTGAACTGTACATTCAGATATGCAATAAAATGAAGGGTAAATGCAGATATAAGTGTAGTGTGGCTTTATTTTATGTGAGTACGAATGAAGATATTTTACTACCCAAAGTATGCTTGATTGTGGTCCTCCAGATGTGCACCAGCAAAACATCAGGCTGTTGACAAGTTTACTCTCCAATGCGCATCTCCTTTATCTCCAGAGGACACCACACATCTGCTAACTTCAAGTCAGTCAATTGATACCCTGGACACCTGCTGAGGTCACCTGTGTTTGCAGCTAGGGGTCTACGCAGCCCTCTTTCTCTGGGTTGCCTCCTCTCACCACACTACACAATCTTCATGGTAAAAGTATGCGGCCACTGAAGCCACACTTTACTCTCTCACAGTATTCCACACAGGAAACTTGTCCATCTTTCCCCATCCCTTCCTGCCACACAACAGTGATTACAAAAGGAAACCGCCAGCAAGAAGAAGGATGGCGATTCCTCTAGCTCTGCACTCAGCTTGGCTCTGAATCTGGGGTGGGCTCAGCTGTAGTACCCTACCAAAATCGCCATACTAATTTAATATGTTATCAACATATGTAACATATGTAATTCAGTATTGTCGTCAACAGTGTGTAACATAACTCTTCATGCTTTTTGACATCTTGAGGCACTGAATTTCTTTTTCTCATTGCTCCATATTTTGAGAGACCTCTTATCATCTAAAGCCTAATTTAAATTTAAATGATGACAAGCCTCAACTAGCCAGTATAAAAGGGGAAATATAACCCCAGCATGTGGGACTGGCCCCAGTATCCAGCATACAGTTGTGTGTAAGATCACTTTGAAAGGATTATGAACATTAATTCTTTTATTAAGAAAATAATTATTGAGTGCATTTTAAATGCAGAGTTCTATTTTTGGTGCAATATCATGGCTTTTGAGAGAGAAGAAAGAGAGAGAATTACTATGGGTTATTCTGCCATGCTTTAGGACCTGCTGGAATTTTATACTGAAAATCAGAAGCCAGGAGAAATTTGAACAAGAGGAATGGGCTAGAGACTCCAGGTTGGAAAAGCACAGAGTGCTAATATCCCTCGGGTGCTAGTGGATTTGTGCATTGCCATCTCGTTGGAGCAAGAGCTTATCTGTAGAGGTTTTCTCTCTGTAAATCATTCTGTTGGACAAATTGAGCATATGTACTAGAATTTACCTGTTCTTCAAACTACTAAAAAGTAGGACTGCACACTTTCTTACCTAGTCACTGAGCATTTAAATCAAAGCTAATTGTTTCACTTTTTTCCACTTAGAAATGGAATCTCAGTGCAGTGTAAATACAGGTTTTTATCATTAAAATTTCCATGCCTTTGGGGTCAACTACTACATCAAATTGCTGCCTCAGAGCGCCTTAAGGCCTGGGGATGTGGCTCAGTGGCCCTATGTTCAATCCCCAGCACCACAAAATAAAAAAGCAAGCAAAAAACAATGAAAGCATCGTAAGAGTTGCAACTAGTCAAACATGCCACCGGCACACCTGATTTTGGATCCGACAACATTGTCTGCACAGTAGTATTTCCCTAAGGAGGATTTCTATCTCCAGTACTAGCTTCCCACTTTATTTTGACAAAACCCAAAACCCGTCTGTTTATGCAGTCGTTTGTGTGGGAAGGTTGACAAATTCAGCCCAAATACCAAACTGAATCCTTTTTATATTTTTATACATCTTGGATATCAACAAGATGAACATTCCAAAACACTGTCGGCATAATTATTTTTATAAGTTGGACAGTTACAAAAATGGGTTCAAAATTAAAATATATCATTTGGTATAAGTTGAAAACCAACTTTAACTTCTTTAGAATTTTTTAAAAATGTATAAAAAGAAAGAGGCAGATTTCAAGGGATGATAGGATGATAGTACATATATATAGTTCATATATATGTATATAAATTTAAACTTGGCTTCTTTGAAAACCAGTCTATGTGGTAACATTCCTCCAGCTACATAGTCACTGTTTCACTAGTGTGAATTTTTTTTGACTCTATATTTATCCTTATTCTATAATCCAAATTTTCTCTGCACTCAGGAGTTGGTAAAATAGTCTTCTCTCTGAGTGAACTTTCTCCATTTATCTTGGTAATATTGGGGCAGATTGGGAAAGGCAGACTAAAATAACGTAAGAGTGAAAGTGGATGTAAAACTCAAGAACAAACTGGGGAAAGTTTAAAATTTGACCATTTTTGAAAGTCTTTAAACCTTCAGCCCAATAAGTGAGCATTGGCTGAGGATTTATCACTGGGTTAGCAGTGGACAATTAACTGCTGATTGAGAAAATCATTTAGCATCTGTAATCCCCTTATTGCTAACCAGAAGACTCTATTATCCTGTCAGAAGGAAATTTATTCATTCAAAATTTTGGCTTGATGAAATTCACCACTGTATAGCCTGAAATTATAATGGACCAAAAGCGATATCTGTATTTGTCAATCTATGGGATAAATTAATGTCTCAATTTAATTTATGTAATATACATATTTGATTAAGTAGCCAAGTCTTTAACAACCTGCAAATACTCAATCCAAGAGCCCAAAGCCCATTTTGTACCTTATTTCTGTTTCAATATATCGTATTTTCATTTCTCTTGAATATTGTATATCCATGTATGAGTAGGCATCTCAGATCAAAATACTCATAATAATTTCCAATATTGGAGTGCTTTTCTATGACATTCGCTAAGCAGGTGAGCTGTTATTCTTGTTGATTGTATATGTTGTGTTTTCATTAAATCTTGTATAGAACATTTTCCTTTCAAAACTTAAAAAAAACAGAATCTGATTTTAAATAATCCCCAAATCACAAAAATGTGCTTTAAAATACTTTCTTTAACATGAATACTTTTTTACTTTTAAAGTATTTTCAATACTGTTTTTGAAAATAAGTTACTTTTTAGTAATGCTGATAAATATGAAGTTAGTAATACCTACTTGAACTCACATGCTAGAGATTTGTGGCTCTCAGATTATATGGTTTGTTAGAGTTTTTGATGGATTTGTTCTGAGTTAGTACTCCATGCCCAATTCTCTCACTTAGTTCGATTACATTTTTGGCCAATGTAGGCAGTTGGTAAATCAACACATTTTTATTCACAAAGGGAAATCTTTAGCATAAACGGAGGTGCTCAATAGTCGGCACTATTAGCTCCATTATTTTTTAAGGTACATCTTTATGGTTACTCTTGTGAAAAATCCTACTGTGCTTATAACGTCAGTAAATTGCTGCAGTTAATTTCCCAGAAACCTGTAGAATAAATGTAGAAAAAAGTGCAGCCTCTCAGTTGGATATCAACTTGTTTTTCTAAATCTCTGTAGTCTAATCCCTCTTGCTCTTAGTCATTAAAGAAATGCAAAAAATAAAAAGATTATCATGCACAATAATTTTTAAAAATGAAGCTAGCTTCCTAGGGCTTTAAAATGTCTTAGTAATATTAAGTTCAATCAATTTGAACAAACAAATCATACTCTTTTAATCATGGAATGAATTAATTAGTATTTTCATTTGTGATTCTTGCAGAATTCACTTTGGTGAGATGCTCTGTAAGCCGGTACATTTTCTAGAAACATCGCTGGCCTGAATTATGCTTTTTGTTTCTCTAGTTACAGGTTATACTGCTCAGGAAATTTGACTACATTTATAGAGTATAAATTTATTTCCCAGCCCATTCAGAATTGCATGTATGCATGACCTATTGCAGGCTCAGAAAATGGTGCAATTCTTTCTTTGAATAAATATTAATCAGTATACAAAGATACAGCCTCTGTCTATAACACAAAAATATAAGCCTCTCTCTCCCCCCAAATCCCTAAATCCCTACTTAGCTTGTTTCCTAAATATTTAAGACGAGTAGCACAGATTAAAGAAATGTGTCCTAAAAATTATATTATTAAAATGTTATAGTAAATGAAATAATTTCAGATAAGTGGCTAGGTATACATATTTATTTTCAGAAATCTTAGCCCCAGTGTTTCTGACTACTGACAAAGATTTTCTCCTTAACCGAATTTTAGACAAGTTCTTCTGAGCTCTGTATTTTAACTAGGGCTTGGGTTTGGGTTTTTTGAGGGGGAGAGGGCATATTTTGCTACATTTCTTGGTTTTATCAAGAATTCTGCTATATTGTAATCCCAGTACTTGGGAGGCTGAAACAGAAGGATTACAAGTTCAAGGCCAGCCTCAAGCAACTTAGGAAGACCCTGTTTCAATATAAAAAGGGCTGGGGATGTAGCTCAGAGGTAGAATCCCCTTAGTATCCCCATCCCACCTCCAAAAAAACCAGAATTCTGCTCTATTAGTTTAATTGGAATGCCCCAACCTGGATATCGGATCTTTTTCAATATCTAGTGGGGTTCCCAATCCTCCATCATCCCAGAGGTGGTGTGTGATTGCCCTCAACTTCCTTCAGCAGGAATTCTATTAGGTCAATTGAACATTCCCCCATCCTAGTGTTTCCTTGTACTAATTTTCATTCACCGACCCCTACTTTGCCTCTTTGCTACAAATCCCTATTATTCTTCAGTCTTTGGAGTGGAGCCCAGTCTCTCCGCGCACTGCAAAAACCACACTGTGGTACTTCCTATGCTGCTCACAATGGTTGCCCTGAATATAAAGTCTGCTGTACTGTCTAAAAAGTGCCACTGAATAATTTATTCTTTATCATTATCAATTTAAATTGTAGACTGAGAAAATGAGAATTAGTAGATAGGATGCTGACTTCTTCACAGTCAATTAAAAGCTTTTGATAAGAAAAAATACCCACAAAAGAATAAAAAGCATTTTATAGAGTGAGAATTAGCTACAGCATTTTTCTATGTTGAGAGGCATTAGAGACAGAGGGTCAGAGGCAGGTCATCTGGGTACAATCTTGGCCCTGTCATCTACTGTCAGTAAGTGAATCAGAAGATGCTTTACTGCATAGCAAGTACTTGGTCTGGAAGTACTTTGGACTGTAATCCAATCAAAACCTGAACGTATATCCCCACCTTTCTTTTTTGTTTTTTTTTTTTTTTTTTT